>JAKLMY010000288.1:0-34767 GCA_022814645.1 Ganoderma meredithae | reverse complement strand
GGGGTGCGGTTGGGGTGACGCCGGGGAGGGGGGGGGGGCGGCGGTGGCTGTGGAGGGGCGGAGGAGGGGGAGGGGGAGAAACCGTCTCGCGCAGGAAGGCGTGGAAGAGAGCGAGTCGAGATAAAGCTGTCGCGCGCCCTGTGGACGAGAAAGATATAATGTGGGAGTTTGGTGCAGGCACCGTGCGGACCCACAGAAGAAGCGACGGCGCACACGATAAGCCCATACTAAACCTTGTCTGGGCTGGCCACCGATAAGCCAGCTTGCGCCCCTGCGGACCTCGTCCAGCTGCCGACGTGGACCTGGACAAGCTGCACCTGGTTGGTCAGATGTCGCCGGTCGGTTGTTCGTTGCTCTCGGCCCTGGCTCGATGGAGAACGGAGCGACGCTAAGCCCATCGGAAATGCAAACTCTGGGCAGGCAAGCGACAGCGACGGTCAGATACGCTTTGATGGCGAGCCTTGCTCATTTTGACGACTTTGGACCTTGAATGGAGAAGAGCGTATGAGCATTGGCGTCATCCGAAGTTCAAGGACCATGAAAGCAAGATCGCACTCCATCTTCCAAAAGACGAAGGCCCGCCGCACCATCCCCGAAGTTACGAAAGGCAAGGCCACGAAGAGCGCAGGACATGGAGCATTTCGGTTCGAGCGGCTTATCTGCCATCAGGCAACAGCCACATGTCGATATCAAGGCCCGCAACATTCCTAGTTGGCGCAAGGGACGTGCGACCTTATGGCGGCGTCACCCCTCCTCCCCTAAGTATGCCCACTGCAGCCGCGACCCCGGTTGTGGCGGAATAGCTGTCACTATCGCTCCGGTAGGTAGGTAGGACCGGCAGCATCGTCCGGACGGAAGTAAACGGCGACCGAGGTCATCGGGCAACGCGAGTTATCCAGGCCCTGTGTCTCGTACTTACCCGGAGTGGTTACTCACCTCTGTGGTTCTGACCAGGCTTCGATGATAAAATGTCGTCCGTCTCTGCTACCTAGGTTCCGTGTCCGGAGCTTGGTTCCGTTCCGGGTCCTGTCCGGCATCCGAGATGGCAGTAGCGCCCCATGGAAAACAAACCGGCTCATGGTACGAACCGATGCTTAGCCATCATGTTTCGGGGGAATACTAGGCTGAGGTCGTATGAGCAAAGAGTAGGAGGACAACAACTTGAACAAGCATCCACAAGTCACAGAGCAGTGCTGCTAGCATAAGTACTTAGTCCGTTCGAGTCATCCTGGCCACTCCGGCCCGGGCTCGGACGGGCTCGGACGGAGGCATGCCTCGGTCAATGGTGGCTCATCCATTTGTGACGTCACATACGCGTTGACGTCCACCTGGCACCCAGCCATGTCTACGGTATGTCCCTTACACTCACTGGTTCATTCCGTACTATGTTCCAGCCTTTCCTGCAATCCTTGCAATGGTGATGCGATCCCAATATACGTATACACAGTGAGCCGTTCCTCAACAACACAGTTCATTCTCCCTATGACTGGTATCCAGATCAAAGCACTTGGCTTTCGTTTCGACATACTTCCAGCCTAGTATAATGCACCAGTACTATGAGAATGCCAGGGGCCATATCCAGTGGATGAAGCTGATCCGGATCCGACTTTCAGCCCCACAGAATCGTACCTTTTGCGCGATCAGTGCGCGAACGCTCGGGAACATAATTAACGGACGACCGCAACCACATCAGACAGCGCGCCGACCTCCAAAACTCCAACGTGAATGTGCCCAATGCCATTGCAATTTGCATGCGCGCGATCTGGTCCTGGTCTCACGCCTCTTCAAGTTCCCTGCTGACGACCATCCTCCCTCCAGGCTCCACGCAGCAGCAGGGTCATCCACCGCCTGCACGACAGCATTCTGTCGCCTTCCGTGACCATGCCGCACACCATCTCGACGTGCGCGTCATCTCCGTATACTATAAGTAAGTACTCACGTCGCACTGACAAGGTCGTACGACCCGAAAACGATGACATCGAGCTGGCTCAGGGCTGGCTGGCCCTCGTAGCGCGAGCGGCGAGCCGTCCCATCACGATGCACACTGCCACCTCTCCGCACGAGTACTACTTAGCGAGTCTAATCTGCTTCCCCGTGTCATGATGGCGCTTCTTCTCCTTCGAGTAAGTATGCTGGATATCATATATACGCGTACCTGTCGCCCTGTCGCCCTGTGCCTGGGATGATGTCGCCGTGCCGTCGATCTCGCAGCCTGGGGTCACGGTTCGCTCGCAACCCGTGGGAGTGCGAAGACCCTCGCCCTCGCGTGCCGATAAGGAGTCCCGCAACGTCTGGAGCTCTGGAGAGTGGAACCTGGGTGAAGCAGGGAAGTCTCGGATACTTACTCAACAACAATACTACTTACTTTGTAATACTTAGGTATGAAATGCATAGTGTTTGCTTCGCCACGACTGGGTACGAGACAAGGTTCTGAGGCCCTGCGCGGGGTTGATAGGTATTTTCGACGTCGTCCGCCGTAAGTCGGCGGAGAGCCGTCGACCGCGTCGCGTCCGCGTGTGCCCGTACAGCATTAGCAATGGCATTGCCATACGATAAGCAAGCACTTACTCGTACTGTCCTCGGGTCTTACTTAGATCTCGAGCTCCTTGGGACTCGGAGCATGAAGTCGGGCGGCGGCGGTCAAGGAACGAATTTGAGAGCGAGAGGGGCCACGAGCGCCAACGCTACCGCGTCGAGCAGTCGCAAATCCGTGCAAGTCAGTGCGATAAGTCTCACGATCTGCTGGAGCTTCAAAGTTCACCGCTTCGAAGTGGGGCTGTACTTATGGATGGATGCAATGGTGGGCGAATGGCGGATGACGGGTCGGGGCCGCTCCCGTGGCCAACCGCGGCGGGATCGCAGTCCACACGGACTCGGGCTTGGCAGACGGCACTAACACGTACTGTATCCAATAGTCACGGGCCAGCCGAGGCCCATGAATGTTGCGCGTACTGGACTCCGTTGAACTCACAGCGACATAGTAAAAGGTCGACTCGGATAAGTAATCGTCAGTACTTGGTGTCTCCATCATTCAGCTCCAGCAAATCCGTTCCCCAGCGCTATTCCACTAGAGAACTTGAAGATCTCCTTGGCACACGCATATGTATTGAAAGCGGCTCTGCGTTTCCTAACCCTGCGAATCACGATCAAGGACGAGAGGCAGTGGAGCGGGCAACAGTCAAGAAACTCGACTTCCCACCGCCGGTTGGCTTTGAAGCTTTTGAAGCCATAAGTGTAGCCAGTGGATGCCAGTTCAAGGGCGTATGTAATCTGATAGAGTCCATCACCCACAAGTAAGAGACCCGCGCGGAAACGGTCCTCATTCAGTCAACCATCATCGCAAGACAGAGAGTCCGTACAGCAGCGACAGCAGGAGCGTGATTTGCGAATACACAGCAGGTAGAGACTATCGGAGACCTCGAAATCTAGCGGCAGACGACGTATATACAGTACATACAGTACAAACACGGGGTGGGTATGGACATGCTGAAAGCCTGGCTATATATACAGTGCAGTGTACATGGGTATCTCTGCCTCTCCAAACAACGCCAACAACGCCGGCGCCCAGAGTCCGAATTCGGAACAGCGCGAAAACAAGATGCGAGTCACTCGACGGACCAAAAACACAAACCTTTTGCTGAGCCTGAGCCTGAGACTCCACCAGGCCCAGGGAAGGCGCTCTAGCTCTACGCCCTCGCGGTGGCAGTGGCAGTGGCTGCATGGAGCCCGAGGACGGCAGCGCAGTCCGCGTTGTGCCCCTCCAGCCAGCGCGCGAAGTCGACGAACGTCTTCGGGCTCTCGCGCGTGCCGCGCGCATCTGCCTCCAGCAGCGCCGCCCGGACGCGCTGCACTAGCTCGTCGGGCCGGACGGTTTCGGCACTGGGACTGGTGGCGGCAGAGACGGGGATTCCCGCTCCCGCAGCGACGTGGGCGTTGGCGTTTTCGGTTTCAGTGGCACGCGGGGCGAGGACGCCGTCGGCACACGATTTTGACGGCGGGTGGGGGGCCGGCTGATGATGACTCGGCGCTGCGCTGGATTTCTGTTTCTCTGGAGGAGCGATAGTGCCAGCGGCGAGGGTTGAACGTTGAGCTTCTGAATGGCTCGCATATACGTATCTGTGATACTCACCACCGAGTTGCTCGTCATCGTTGTTCGCGGATATTGGTGGGGGAGGGATGATGATGGGCGGCGCGACATGCGGTGCCGCTTCCGCGTGTTGGCTGCAGGGACGCGGCGGTGGATCGATGGACGCATCGAGTGACACGGTTCTCGACGACCCGGACCCTGGAGATCCGAGAAGTGTCGCCACGGAGCTCTCGGGATGCTGCTCCGAAGGCCGCGCCTCGTTCAACGGTCAACCGCAGGATCAGGATCAGCCGTCTATGGAGCAGGCAAGCTGGGCAGTCAACTGTGGTTGTACACACCTGTGTCTCTGACTCTGCTTCCCGATAGGTCGAGGCGCGCCGCAGAAAGGCGTACGTGAGGATGTATTCCGCCACGACGCCGTCCCCGAGGCGCTCGGCCCACACCTCCACCATTTCGGGGGACGGGTCGGGCTCGTCGTCGAGCAGGACGTCGATCTTCTGTATGACGGAGTGGGGTGCTGCTGTGACGGCGAAAACAGTCAGAACGCGGGCAGCCCGGCCACGACTACCTGCGCGCGCAAGCACTAGCATGTGGTGGCAGACACACCCGAGTTCGACAAAGGTCGCGAGGAGACTAAGTCCTGGTCGCCTCGGGACACTGTGCACCACCGAGGTACCCATTAGCGGCGGTCCCGATGATTACTACACAGCATAGTTAGTACTGGAGTGCGCACGACGTACCCTTCCTTGGACCGCGCCTCAGTGAGTCCCCCGTGGGGAGGGCGACGCCGCTGCCGCCGGAACGTATTTTAGCGCGGTTGTTCGCGAAGTACGAGTATACCTGGCGGGCGGTGTAGAACTCGCAACCCTTGACACACCGCACCCTCTCTGCGAGGTCCTCTTGGGCCGCCGGGTCGGGCCACTGGCTCACATTCACAAAGTAGTCTACGCGTTTTGTCAGTATTTCATGGTGATGCTGCATGCCAGCGTGGCAAAGTTGGCATCGAATGGCGGTCTTGCGGGGACGGATGCCTTGAGGTGCTCACCGTTCAAGATGGCGTATGCCTCCGACTGGAGGAGCCTCCTTCCCTTCTTTTGACCACCCTCCATCAGACCTCCTAACACGGAATGATCACGAGCGGTACCGGGATGCGGCTGTCGAGAGGCGACAACGGCGTCGGGGAGGGCGAGGGCGAGCTGCCGGCGTGGGTATTTGTTGTGTGGGACTGGGTTAAATCAAGTCATTGGAGGTGGTGTGCCTCCCGAGAGTAATGGAGACCGCCGAATGGGCTCGGGTCCAAGAGGCTGCGTCGAGAGAGCGCGACGCAGGCGACGCAACCGAACCGTGGGATCTCCTCGCGACGGGGATCGACGTGTCGGGATTTGCCGCATTTGGACACTACATTGTCACATTGAGATTTGCTGACATCATCACGACAAATTGGGGAGATTTGATCTGACACACCCCGTACCCGTCGACGTGGTTCATCGTCTCCCATCAACCACCAGCATCCCACCCGCAGCCCCAATGAGGCCTGCGCCCATGGCAGAGGCCTCAGTGGTTGCCAGCACTAGCTCCAACATCGCTGATGACGGCGCGGTACTCATTTTAGAGAACCCGCCCCCCAGCTCGGAGCGCCAGAAGCGTCCAGGGAAGAAAAACCTACCGAAGGAGGCATACCAGATTCTGAAAGGCAAGGAATTCACCCTGGTACCATAAACTTCTCTGTATGCTCATCTGTACTCCCGGCAGATTATTTTTTCAATGTCAACCAATACCCGAAGAAGCCCGAGCGACTCGAGCTCGCGGAACAGGTCAACCGCGTGCCCGGCTGCGAGTCTAGCGGCTATACTGCGAATAACGTCCAGAGCTACTTTGCCAACATGCGCAAGAGGTATACACAGGCGTCGAGTGTGACGGTGAAGCGCGAACTCGTCGAGGAGCCGTTATCTTTTGGTGGCAGTAAGCGTTTGCCTTGCGCGGAGACTCAGTGCGGACTCACGGCAGATTTTTCAGGCGAACTTTCGACGCATGGAGCGATGGTCGAGGGCAATATCTCGAGCATCTCTACGGCACCGAGGAAGAAGCGCAAGTCGCAGGCGACCGCCGTTGCCCAGTCTACAGCCACGATGTCGGCTTCGGTACGTACTGTCCTCCTGAGTCATACACACCCAGTTTGCGATTTTGTCGCTTCACGGACCACTCCCGTGACGTCCTGTGGATGCCGTTTTTGACGAGATATCAGAAAACGTGCTCGAGGCGCATCTGAAAAACCAGCGTCGAGGACATCATAAGCCTACCCTGACATGCAGATCCACTGCAGCCCTTCGAAGAAGTCGAGAACGGTAGATTCGCCGCTTGGCCAGCTATGGCTACGGCCATAACCATAGCCATGGCCAGCTGTGATGGTCGCTTGGAACCCGCTTGAGGTCCGGTAAGTCCCCGATCGAATTGGGAACGTCCGCGGAATACCGCCAAGGAGCGCAGCGGGGAGCGCAAAGTCACTCCCTCCTGCACTACGCCCCCTTAAAGTTCTAGGAAAGTTTATAATATTCTGTCTCCTTGATTTATGCCTAATTCCCATAAAGCAAGGGGGATGGGGACGAAATAGCTACTAGGGACGGCGGGGAAGAAAAGGCGCCGAGAGGGATGAACCCGAAGGCGCCGGCCTCGGCTGTCGAAACGGAAAACAGCGAGAATCTCTTTTCGCAGCCATAGCCATAGCCATAGCTGGCCAGGCGTGGAATGCGATATGCTGAAGAAGTCAGATGAAAGCGGTTGAGAATCTATACATGGGCTCTGGACCAGAGATCACTTGCGGGTGCGTCTGGGAAGCGTGTGGATGGTCTCCTGAGGATATCCCCTGCGGAGTGGTCCACTGCACGTCATCACCGAGGGCCTTTTCTGAGAGAGAGAGAGACAGTTGGTCAATATGGATGTCCACGGACAAACTTGATGACTGGGTGTGTAGCCACGTCCGTGATGCTAACGCTTCATAGGCCTCGCAGCACCTTCTCTCCTCGGCAAGCATGAATGGTTCCATTTCCACTCTTTTCTCACCGAGTTATCCACCTGCCTCCGCAAGCGCTGCTTCAGCACCGCCAAGCCGGAAACAGAGGACTCGTCTCAAAGCAGAGGGCTACAAAGTCTTTCATGGTCTGTGCTAGCACTTCTCCCTTGGATGAAGTCTAATTCAACATGTCGAATGGCATCGATTCCTTATAGACTTCTTCAACAATGTCAGTAGATACCCTACGCCGTCGCAGAAGATGGAACTTCTGGCAGTGGTCACCGCGATCCCGGGGTGCGAGGGATATACGAACAAGAAATTGACGGCCTACTTTAGCAGAATGCGAATGGAGCGCAAGGAGGAGGCCGCGTTCGTAAAAGCTGAGTCACCAGATTTTCAGCTGAATGCAGGTGAATTGAGACGTAGACTGTTTATATTTCCAGAGGACGTGGCCGCTGATTCGTATCATTCTAGCTGTACAGTCCGCCAGCGGACCATCCCAATTCAGCGTGTTCTCCATCCACGAGCCCCTCCTTTGTACTCCCCAAGTTCTTCCGCAACCACATGCGCGCACCGATCCCCACCCACCAGCTGCAGACTCCGAAACTACAGCCGAACATGGTATGTCGTGATGTGGATGAATTGGAATGTGTTTGATTGATAATTGTACATATGCTTGCGGGCCACGCAGAACATCCCGATCCTCCGCGAAGCCCGCCAGACCCGGTCACGTCCCAGCCCACTAGCGTTGCGAGTGCTGTCGGGCCGGATGCTGCACCGGCCCTGCCCGCTGAGGCAGCAGAGAGTCAGGCTGGCGACGCGATCATGCCAGAGCCTTCTGACCCCATCCCGAGCCCCAGCCCCGCCCCCAGCCCCAGCCCGAAGCGGTCGAAGAAGCAGGAGTCGACGTCGATGCCCATGAAGCGCGCCCTGACCGATGCAGCGCTCAAGCTCCTGGACGGTGCGCCCTTCCAGTTCCAGCCCTTTCTCATGCTCACTGTATCGACTATGGGACTAACAACTACACCTTGTTCGCAGACTACTACGCCAACGTCTCTCCGAACCCCAGCCAGTCCCAGTGCGCCACCCTCGCCGTGCAGGTGAGCGAGCTGCCTGGAGGCGGGCGGTGCACGGCGAAGCAGGTCCGCAAGTACTTCAGGCGGCGGAAGGTGGAAGAAAAGTGCGAAGCGCTGAAGGACGAGCGCATGGGCGCGGCGGAGCCGGCGACGGTGTTGGTCGCGGTGGTCGAGCCGGGGGCGAGTGCGGATTTGGTGCCCGGTGCGTGTTGCGTGTTCGGCCTCAAAGGTCAAGGTCGGCTATATGCATGGTATTGACGATCGTATGCAGATGAGCTGGACCACAGCATGTCGGACGTCGGCCCCGGAACGCGCGATCCGGCCGAGCATTCGACTGCGCGGGGTGGAAGGGAGGAGGCTGTCGACAGTCAGAGTCAGATGGTTGAGCCAACCACGGGTGCGTGCTCGGTCTCGCGTGTGGCTTGTCAGGTTGCGATGTTGACGTTCAGTGCACACAGAGGAGCCATTGCCCGAGATGTCGACGGATGCAGGCGATCTGGCTGAGCCCGCAACGTCATCGTTGCCGGCCCCTGGTGAGGGAGACGAGCAAGGCAGCGATGAAGTGGTCCCAGACGTCGCAATGGAAGACGTCTCAGAGCACATCGAGTGCGAAGGCGCCGCTTCTGGCTCGCCACAGCCAGGTGATGGGGATGGGGATGACTGGAACGTCGATGCGCTGATACCCGTGGTGGAAGAACGGACCAGCATAGGGATCGAAGTAGACGCTGAGCACGCAGAGTTCGGTCCACAGCTCGTAGCAGAAGTTGAGCCAAGTTCCGAGGCGAAGATGAGTGCGTGATCTTGTTTGTAGTTGCATCTTGTGGTTCGGAAGTGCTGACGGCGGCGACATGTAGACGATTCTTCCCTCGAGACCGATCTGGCAGAGGATCACGCTGTGCCATCGCCTTCCGCACCGGATGACATCGATATGGACAGTGGCGGCAAGGTTGTCGCGAGCGTTTCGACGGGCAACGTCGCCGAGAGCCGCGAGCTCGCAGACGTCGTGCTGGACTCCCCGGAGCCAGATCAGGTTGACCAGTGCTCTGACAACCATGCGCATGTATCCGGACAGGAGGAGCCGACTGAAGCACAGCTCGAAACGGACATCAAACAGGCCGGGCGTGAGACGGAGACAGTGTCAGAGGACGAACCCGAGGACGAGTCGAAGCCAGGTGCGTCACCGCGCTGCAATCGGGCTGTATGGCTTGGAGATGCTTATGGCGGTTTCATGTAGACGACTCTGAGCCCGTCTGCGAGACCGTGGCAGATGCCGTTGCTGAGGATCCTGCCGAGGCTTCCGGTCCGACGTTGCCTGCATTGGATGGAGAGGACGAGAGCGGCAGCGGTCAGGGCGTTCCAGAAGCGTCGAAGGACGATATACCCGAGTCTCCCAAGCCCGACGACGGCACAGACGCTGAGTTCTCTGAGTCTGACGAACACAAACCTGCGGCCGGTAAGTACTTGGCTGTGGCTATCGGAGTTTAAGACTCATTTTCGTGCTTGTCCTTCACGCAGGTACCGCAATGGGCGTGGACCCCGACACTGCACATTCCGCTGCCAGACATGTGGACGTACTCGCACTTGCAGCGCAACTCAAGCTCGTGTTCTCGCGGCCCCAGGGGCTGGACGCGGTGCACCCCACTACGTTCGCGGACTTTGCTACGTGGTTGGAGGCACGGAACGGTAATGTTGTCTGTGCGTCGAGCTGAGTGTTCGGCGCCACATTATTCTTGCCATGTTTTTTTTATATATCCAGACTTGCGCACCCCGTTGTGGAACTCTTTGAGTCTGGCCATCGTCTATCACCGCGCTCATTCGGCGAAACCCACCACTGGAATCATGTGTGTACCTCTTTTCTGTACCGTTTACTTTACCTGTCACCTATTGTTACGCTGTCACCACACCTCGCATTCCAACTTGCCCAAGCATACCAAACCCACGTCTGGTCCTACTTATTATCACCTCCGAGTGGCATTGCGGGTATCGAACATTGACCACACGTTCTCTCTGCTTCTCGTCTTCGGTATCCAACGGCATACCGAGAATAACCTACGCTGCATTCGCATACTTACTCTGCGTGCGCATTACGGCTCTCTAAGGCGAGACACATGGGGCACAGATCGACGGGCCAGAACTCTCGATTATGATATGGCCATGGCCCTGTTCCACATCCTTCTGACTGCTAATGTCACGTGCCTTCGTCTTCGAAATCGCTTTCGGATCCGACGTGCACGCCGCTACGACGGCGATGCATGGAAGGCTGAACGCAATCTGCGTTCCGAGTCGCTGGCTCGCAGTCTCGCTGGTCGACGTCCACGTCGTCGTCGTCGCGCGAGTAGTTGGAGTGACAGTGCATGTCCGCGTCCAGGGTATTACCACAACGTCAGCACGTTTCCTGGAGAGACCGAACGTATCGAGCTCTAGAAAGATCAAGAGCGTCGCGCTGTGCTGCAGCCGCTACACGGCGCACCACGTGTACCAGTACTTTGCGAACCTGCGACATAGGGCCAGGAATGGCGTCCAGCCGAGCCTCCCAAACGATGGTGCGTATACTTGTGTCCTCTGCTGAGACTGCCTTTTCGGAGCACTCGTGTGGCACATATAGTGGGTAAAAAATAGCGCATCAACGAGGTAAGAGAGTGGAACCAATTCGGACCAAGTTGTAATGTACCTTTGTGCCACTGACAAGCATGGAGTCCACAGAATGTACATCTTGAGGTGTGTATCAAGCTGTGCTGAAGAGAATTGTGTCGACAAGTGGGTATGTACGCATGGAGAAAGCAAGATGAAGGTCGTCCAAGCCCCGGGCCATCCTTTGCCAGTGCCAAATCAGGACCCACGATCTGACCGCCATCCCGTGACAGAGCCCCGAAAAGTTGTCGATACGGTTCTCGTCTTGTGTCGATCGAGCCATGTAGAGCTTGTCAAAACATTTATTCGAGGAGCTTGGTGCAGAATGGAGGGAAACGACACTCATTGACGCTTGTGGCGTTCACGGAACTTGCTCCTTTTTAACCTCTTGCTCACCTACACAGGAAGGAAAATTTGCCACAAGTCTAAGGCTAGATCGTAAATTCGAGTTCGTCTCCCCACTTGTCACTTATGTATCGCGCATCGCTTCGCTTGTAGGTATTATAAACGTTCAGACCATCACTAGTCAGCTAACGGTACAGTTTTGATTTTTTAACCCACTATACCGCCCACACACTCGGGTTCACGGAGCGGCTATGCTGCTCGTAGCTGCGGTCCCGATGGCGACAGCGCTCCACACATCCCAACTCGGTGACGAGAGTCCGAGTCCGCGGAAAGAGAGACTGGGCTGCCGAAGGACTGCTCAAAACGCAACATCTCGTGCGGTCCATACGCCGGTCCAGCTCCCTGTTGCAAGTGTGGCTACTGAGAGTGCAGAGGACGTAAGTATCCACGAAAGATCTGCGTGTTTGCGTACTACTTAAGTACTGACCATCAATCCCTCAGCCGCGAGTCTTGCTCGCCTCTCCGGCTCACCCCCACCGCGCGGCGGAACTTCAGACAAGAGAAACGGCATCGCAGAAGGTGGAGGGTGATCAGCGTTTGCCATGCCAGGCGGAGAATCCGCCACGAGGAAGTGCACTACAGTCACCATCTCCAGACACGCCTTCCGAGCCGACGGCCCTGGGCCGAGGCAACACAGCTGAGAGTAAGCTGCACACAAACTCTGATCTCGCAACGCAGGCTCGGCTTCAGTTCGCCCTCGTTCAACACAACACAACCACAGCCTCGTCATCGCCTCCGCCTCAGCGAACCTCCGCCAAAGTCCTTCGCAGAACTGGCTACGTGGCTTTCGGAGCGAGGGCCCACCATCGAGCCACTGGTGGATTCAGCACTGGCCTTGCATGCTTAGGGCGGGCGGACGGAATACGAGGTGTACCGGACACAAGCTGGAGACCGACCGACAAGCGACTAGGACAAGTGGCATCCCGGGATCGCCATTGCAGCCTGCGGGGCAAGCTTCCTCCGGGATCTTCAGGCTCCTAGAAGGCGAGACCGGGTGTGGGCTTGGACTGTACCTTCAGTGCATGCTGGACTGCAGGGCTGGTTAAACGTCTGGCGGGCATCGCTCCGCAATCATCCAGCCAGGTTGTACTTGTCTAAGGGAGAGAAGGGAGGAGATCGGCGCTAAGCAAGCCACCAGCGCTTGGAATCTGCTGACGTCATCAGCCTTCCACGGCCGCAGGCGTCAGTTGCTTTCGCTACTCATTTTCTACCATGTTGCATTGTCCTCACTGCCTTGCCTTGTTGTAGACCTTCTCTATTACCCTTGTTTATGCATGGATTACTCATAACTAGTTGTGATTCTAGGAGACTGGAAGCTAGGTGCAGGTATGGTGCAGCGGTCACGCGAGCCCGGGTTGTGAGTCAAGTGCGAATCGCTGAGAGTCGGCAAAGACGTGGTATTTGGCGCATATAGGGTGAGTGAGGACCTCTGCTTTATTTATAGCCTACGATAATTTATGCCAACTTGAAGATCTGACACGTGCATGGCAATGAAATGGCCAGCACGTTTCTCTCAAATATGTCTGAGTGGGTCATTCGGTACGTGGCCTCTACAAGTTGAGATTTACTCAAAATTTGGCGTCAGTAGCAACTCTGAGCTTTTCCCCTTCCACTTTCGCCACCACCGCAACGTCGGTCTCTCTTTGTTTATATCCTCCCCGGCTACAATAGTCGCGCTATCCCTCTCGGAACCGCGAGGCCAGTCCTTAGTCAAGAAGGTGACCTTTGTTATTATTGTGTTACATAAAGCCCTCTTCTGGGCTTACCTGAGACCCCGGCGAAACGCAGAAACAGAAGGGAGTGCCACAATGCCCGACGCTCGTCGTCCCCAAACGACGTCAGGACGTGAGATACCCGATCACACACAAGCATTCGGAACTCGGAAGTCGCGGCTCCGTACGCTCGGTGAGAAACGCGGAACGCTTCTTCTGGGCATGCCTCTACATTACGCCTCGCTAACGCCGAAACACACCTCATGCCGCTTGTTCCCCAGAACACGGCGGGCCTTCGACCTATTAATATTGGGTGCGTTTTTCATGGTGATTGGCTTATCCCTGCCCTTCTCAGCCTTCGTCCTCTGGCTGCCAGCAGGGTTTCCGCCGCGCAGTCTCCACACACGCGTCGCGCTCCAACACCAACTGATCGGCGTTCAAGCTGCATTCATCTCGGAAGCGCATTCGTATTAACAGGGTCGCAGGCGTCATAGCCGCAGACTGCCAGCCTGTGATGCTCGACGGCTCTGCTTCCCCGTATACGTCCGTCGAGGCGATCCACGTCCGACCCGACTTCGATGCAGACGCGTCGTCGACGCCGTTGCTCATATAAGACGTCGAGATGTTCTCTCCGACAGTATCGGCCGCCTCGCGTCTCCGTCTCTCCATCTCTGAGTCGACTGTCCCGTCGCGGAACCGCAACCTCCACCTCCGCTTTCAGCTGTTCCCTTTTCCGGACTACAATCTCATCATCACACGAGAATGCCTCGCTCCTCCTCGACGGCCCGTCCCTCAGTCTTGGTCGCGCTGGCGGCGGGCGCGCTATTGTGGGCATGGCAGGCCGCCGCGTTCCCGGCGGCAGTCGTGCAGCGCGACGACGACTCGAGCTTGGGGCACGGGAAGGGCTTGGGGCCCATCGCCGCCCTCAGCACGGCGCAGGTTGCCGCGTTCCGGCCGTACACCCACTACGCCAGCACCGGGTACTGCTCGCCTGCGTCAACCCTTGCGTGGGACTGCGGGCACAACTGCAGGGCGAACCCGTCCTTCGAACCCGTGGCGTCTGGGGGGGACGGAGATTTGACGCAATTCTGTACGTGCCATATTCCTTTGCTTTGTGATATGCGATAGGGATGTTCCGCGCGCCAGTGGCTGACGACGACTTGGACTAGGGTATGTTGGGTACGATCCTCGGCTGAAGGAGGTGATCGTCGCCCATCAGGGCACGGACACTAGCAAGCTGTGAGTTTCGTTTTGCTACCGGTTCCAGTCCTGATGCTGTCCCTGAACTCGACTTTAATACGTAGGCTGCCAATTTTAACGGACGGAGATATCATCCTCGAACCATTGAACAGAAAGCTTTTCCCCAGCCTCGACTGGAGGATAGCAGTCCACGGTGGATTCGCGGGGACGCAGGCGAGGTTGGTACTGGTACTTTCGACAACTTGACCCGCCTGCTCACGATGCGAGTAACTCATTCCAGGTCGGCCCCGGGAGTCCTTGCAGCAGTCCAAAAAGCAATCACCAAGCACAAGGCGAAGGAGGTGACCATCACCGGCCACTCACTCGGTGCGTCGCCATCGTCACCCCACCCACGCAAGACCTAGATCTGAATATTCACGTTTGCTCTCGAATCCCGACACTGGCAGGCGCAGCGATCGGCCTCCTCGATGCCGTCTTCCTCCCCCTACACATCCCGAACATCACCACGCGCTTCATCGGCTACGGCCTCCCGCGGGTGGGCAACCAGCACTTCGCCGACCACGTCGACGCTGCGGCGCTTGTGGTAACGCACATCAGCAACAAGAAGGACGTCGTGCCCATCCTCCCCGGCCGCTTCCTCGGCTTCCACCACCCGTCGGGCGAGGTGCACATCGACGAGCCCGGCGCGTGGCTCGCGTGTCCCGGTGCGTCGCAATGCTTACTTCGGTCGCTTGGGTGGGATGATGCTCACGCGCGGGGTTGTCTCGGGGCGACACAGGACAGGACAACCCGAGCGCGAAGTGTACGGTCGGGGACGTGCGCAACGTCTTTGTGGGGAATGGGACTGACCACGATGGGCCGTACGGCGGGATCGAGATGGGGTGCTCATCATGAGCCGAGGGCTGAGAGTACAGTGCTGTACAAGGGGGAAGACTCCTGGTCCCTTCGTCCGTGAGTTGACAGGATGTATTACGCTTAATTTATGAGCACTGGCGTGCCTAATGAAAACTGTGTAAATGCTGGCGACCCTTCGCCCGGTTAGTCTGGGTGGCGTATGCACGAGGGCACGAGAAAACATCATGATGCCAACATGATCCTACCGTCGAAGGGTTGCTAACGTGAAGCCCAGGATGATTGAGGGTTTGAAGGCTACTCTATTCTTTATAGGAGTAGAATCTCAGTCTATGCGTGGTGCGCGGGACTGACAATATATTGATATGTACATATAGGACTAGAATCTAGTGATACAGTCAATAAGATGAACGTCTAGGGTAACTGTGGAGATGCTCACCTCAGTCTATGCGTGGTACGCGGGACTGAGGTGAGCGGTACAGGATCGCCAACTATAAGTACACATAACAGACAAGATACTCGACGTACAAGACGTAGGAGACTTAGTGAACAAACAAGATATACGAAGACACAAGAAACCGAGGCTAACGTGCGCGTAACAAGACGTCCGGAACACCACGAGCCGAGACGCGTCGTCGTCGGCCTCGTGCTCCCGCTTGCCCGACTCCTCCGTTCTCCAACATTCTTTCTAGATCAGTGCAGCTCTTTTCATTATAGTTACGGAAATGTCGCTCACAAGCTAACCTTCAAGCTTCAAGGGTTTGTGCACCTATCCATTGTGTACAGCTGACTTAAGCGCACCCTTCAGACGTCGGCCTGGCTCACGTAACCCACACGCGAGGAATTCCAAAATTCTGGGCAGATGAAAATGGGATTAACAATGGGAATATGGAATGTTATTCTTTGTATGACATTCTGGCTAATATAGAATTCCAAGTTCTAAATCATGACCAACATTGGTGAAAACTTGAAGTTCTGGCTGCCATTTAGGCTCAACAATAAGGTGATATAGAATGTCACGTCCTATGACACCGGAAATGTTTTCGAAAATATTACGTTCTGGACATTACATCAAGCATCATAAAACTTGAAGTTTTATCTGGCTTAGAATGGGACAGTGGCCAAATAACACTTCAAGTTTTTTGGCGCTTAATATACTGTCTAGAACGTGATATTTTCGAAAACATTTTGGATGCCTTATAATGTGACTTTCGATGTAACATCCTTATTGATTCTAAACACTGACTCAGACTCGAAGTTTCCATCAATGTTAGGCAGGATCTGGAACTTGGAGTTATAGATTCATCAAGTCGCCGTACAAAACCTAACGTTTAATATTCATATTATTAGTCCCGTTTTGGTCCACCTAGAATATTGGAATTCCCCGCGTGCCAAGCCAGGAGTTCCCGGAGTTCACTATAAAAGCCAGTGTCCAAATTCGCAAACGGCTCCGCATCTGGGCTCTCGGTATAGTATTGATATCCGACCTGTCATGCAAGCTGTTAAGACGAGCCTTACTCGCCTCCTTGGTACGATCTCTTTTTCTCACCTTTGCGTTATCGGATGCTTCCGCCACTCAAAATGTGTGTTCACAGGAATACGAGTGCCCATCGTGTGCGCGGCCATGGCGTTGGGGACGAACGCTCGTACAGCTGTCGAAGTGACACGGGCAGGGGGATTCGGCTTCGTGGGCGCAGCCTACAGGACCTCAGAGTCGCTCAAGCAGGACTTCGCCGTCCTCCGCACCGGCTTCCCCAACCTGGCGTCGAACAGGCCGCTCCCCGTCGGGTACGGCTTTATCGGCTGGCTCCTCGACAAGAACGAGGATGTCGGAAAGCAGCTAATCGACGTCGTCGTCGAGAACGGTGTGCAGGCCGTGTGGCTGGCGTTCGGGAACGACATCGGCCGCTGGGTGGAGTACGTCCGCGCCTCACCCGCGAACGCGCGCGGGGACCGTGATCACAGGCCGCTCATCTTCGTCCAGGTGTCCTCCGTCCAGGAGGCGCTTGTCGCAGCGAACGAGTGGAAGGTCGATGTGATCGTGGCTCAAGGTGCGCCTGTCCTTTCCCCAAGTTCACGCTTCCGGACACGTCATTTCAACCCGCATCCTGACTCGGATCCTTTTGTGCAGGCACTGAGGCTGGGGGCCACGGTGGAGCCAAGGCACCGAGCACTTTCGTGCTCCTCTCAGAGATCCTCGCCGAGCTCCCACAAGACGGCACTGCGCCGCCCGTGCTCGCCGCGGGCGGAATGGCGACTGGAACCCAAGCCGCCGCGTACCTCACCCTCGGCGCGTCGGGCGTGGTCCTAGGCACGCGCTTCCTCCTCACTCCAGAGAGCCCGTACGCCGACGCACAGAGGGCCGCGCTGCTTGCGGCGCGAACTGCAGGGCCGGGCGCGACCGTGCGGACGCTCGCGTTCGACTACGCGAGGGATACGGCGTACTGGCCGGCACACATCGACGGGCGCGGGCTGCGCAACGGGATTGTAGACGATATAGAAGCTGGAGTGGATCACGCCACTGTCCAAGCGCGGTGGAAGGCGGCTACTGCTGCGGGAGACTCGAGCTACATGGTGGTTTGGGCGGGACAAGGATTGCCCCTTATGAAGGAGATCAAGCCAATCAAGGTCAGTACGACTTGCGTCTGAACTTCGCGCGTGGCGCCGCTGCGTTGTGACAAAGCGACCGCACGGTGATGCTCATTGACTCGGGTACTCTGGCTGAACAGGACGTTATGGCGGAGCTGCATGCAGATCTCGTGAAGGGGCTGGAAAAGTCACAGCGGTTGCTACAAGACTAGCACAGTACTACCCCTGAAGCGGCGCACATCCTGACCAATAAACCTGTATACTACATGTTGCCATTCTCGGCCTCATTTTAGTGGCTAGGAAGGTAAGTGCGATACAGATCCCCAATACAACGTCCAATGAAGTCTATCGAGGGTGTGCGATAAGCCGTGCCGAGAAGAAAGAATGATATATCACTGGCGAAAAAGATGCTTCCAACAGCATAAAGATATGAAGGATACATACCCGACGATAGACACAATCAGATCGTTCCCAACACCCTGATCAGAGGCTCCGAGTCTCTACAAACTGTGGCAAATGTCAGCACAGCTGTGATGTACACGGACACACGGAGTAAAGGAAGGTAGTAGACGTACAGATGCTCCCGAGTGTCATCGAGCACAAAACGCGGCTCAGCGCACCTCTGCGGGTGGAACTCGGCCCACATTCCACCCTCATAGCCATGGTACAGCAGCGCGGCGTGCTCTAGTCGGGGACACGACGATGCCACAATCTCAACGATCTCGGGGCCGCGTTCGTCTCTGAACAGCGCCAGCCAGGCAGCCCGCTTCGGCTGGTTCGCGCAATACGCCTGGTGGTCCTCGGGGAAGTCAAGATTGAGCCGCAACGTGCGCAGCGTCTTCGCCGCTGAGAGCAGCTGCGCAATGTGTGTCTGTCGGGGTGGGCTATCAGCGACAAGTGGGCTGGGGGGCAAGCCACGAGATGAGGGGATGAGAGAGGCTCATATGTTCGACGCGATCAGTCACTGGCCAATTCAGGCCCTCACGGTGCTCCAATTCACGGTAGCGATGAATTTGGAGGTGCGCGAGCCCTGGCCGCGCCTGCGCAATGTACGACAGAAGGGCATCGTGAGAACCAGGGTCAGGCGCACTGTACACCAGCTCCAGAGCTTGTCAAACAGGAGAGATCTATGCGCTGCAGGACAGAGAGGGATTCCTCCAAAGACAGGAGTGGCATGGCCCAAAGGTTCCATTCGGGGCCGCACGGAACGTTGCAGTCGTACGGGAGCTGGTGGTAGATCCGTGGGCGGTCGCAAACAGATAATTGTGTGAGGAATCGCATGCCAAGACACTTCCGCCATAGCGAGAATCGGAGCAGATTCCACTGGCAGCGAGAGGGACACGACGGTGTTACGCATATTCAGGACGATGCCTGTTATACATGCGCGCTCGAAGTCGAAAAAGGGACGCATGTCTGCTGGATGTAAGCGCCGCTGCGTCGGTATGGCAGTCTGCATTTTCCCCATTCTCGCCACACGGTAGACGTCAACGTGAACGCGTGCAGGGAAACGGGAGTCGCAGCGATGTCGCGCTGAGGGTAAAGGGGGCCATCAAGGACTTTGTGTCTAAGGTCGACGGTGAGTGATAGCAGGTGCGACCGGACGAGGCAAGCTTTCAAGATGTCCCACGGGAGCTTGCCCCGGTAAGGCTTGAGGGTGACGGAGTTGAGTTAAGGGAACTGGCCGAGGAGGGTCTCGAACCGTAGCAAATCGCCGTCTTGATCAAGATGACCGGATTGGCTTATATGTCTTGAAGCACGCCGATTGGCACATACCAGTAAGAGAAGAACGGTGAGGGCTTACCGTACATATGAGCAAATCCCTTGTGGTGGAAGATGAGGCCCCGGTTGGGTGGTGTCCAATTTACATCGGGAAAACAAGCGGGGGAAAGCGAGAGAACTCAGCTTGTTTGAGGAGGATGCGAGGGCACAAAGGTCAGCATCTTGTTGCTGTAGCTGATCTACGACGAGCTTGAAGACGTCAAGGTTCAGATCCTCTAAGCTGGAATTGGATGGTGAGCAAGGGCCTATCTTCCACAGACAGTGCTGACTCGCAACTTTCCTCTATGGCGGAGTGAAAGATTCACAGAACATGTTTGCGGAAGTCTGCGTTTTTTGCTCGGTCGATGGGAGGGAGCGGAATGTAGGGTTTAATTTGTTCCGGCCAAGGGAATAGTAAGGACTTCAGGAGGCGAAGAGTTCGAGACCGTGACAACATGGTAGTAGGTAGAGCCTAGGACCTTATAGGAGACTCACAGGGTCTCCTCAGCTCTTGCTGGGCCCACTGTCCAAGGTCAAGACAAGTCGCTCGTCGTCGTCGTCCACGACGTCCAGGCTGTTTCAATTTGCCTTGAACAAGGCAGTCAGATTACGAAAAGTAAAAGTCTTCGGCGAAACTCGGCTGAAGTGTAACGGGGAGGTCACGGAGTGACCGCGTTACGGTTTCCCGAGATACCGAGATACCCCAGACGGGCCTAGTCCACCCGTAGGGTTGAGTCCGAATCTTCAGGCCGTCGACCGCATGTCGTCAGTACTTATACTTGTATTCGAGTCTGACATCGACATGGCGCTGTGGCATTGATAGACGATATACCTCTCATTCGTCGTGCTCGTTGTCCTTAAAACGTCGCACATCGACGGGGAATTCTCTCAAGAGAACACGGAGGTTATCATAATGGCGACGCGTCACGCCCCCACATCACTGTTACTGTCGACATGGCCCCGGCGAGCGTTATACGACCGTCCTCCCTCCACACAACAAGGATCTGTATTGGGAGACGAGGCTAGCGCGGGCCTTGATGATGTCGACGACAGTCCCGAGCCGCATTGGATCACCGATACTGGTCATCGACGGACGGGAAAAGTCTAGATCTAGAGACGGACGTGGCTTGCACTGTGCAGGGCACGAGCACGCGTACCGGCCTCGAAAAATAAGGCGGGGAAGATCGTCTGAGGAGAGAACTGGAAACTGCCAGTGCGCCATGCATCTACAGTTAACCTCGCTTACTGCGCATAGCAGCCTCGGGACCGTGACGAAGGACAGGACTCGTGCAGACCGGTTCCGATGCGCTCCCGTATGTACAGAGCTCGAGGGTAGGACACCTGCACTGTGCGAGCCGGGTCTAACTAGCAGCCACTGCGGATGCATGTATGTATCGTCGGATGAGGCAGTCGTGCCACTGCAGATATTCTACCGTGGCCGTTCGGCGTTTATGCATCATGTCCGGAACCACTCGTCCTCGAGGAGCTCCGCCGCCGTCGGCCGCTTCGCCGGGTCCATCTCCAGGCACCGCAGGATGAACGCACACGTCTGCCGGACGTCGTCCTCGCTCATGTCCGCCATCGCGTGCTCGAAGCTCCGCAGCCGCTGCTCGAGCAGGCGCGTGCGCGGCGCGGTGAGGACGACCAGCTCGACTGCGCCATTGACAGTGTGAACCGAGTGCGCACGCGACATAAAAGAAGGCAGGGAGGGAGATGAATGGTCAGCACCGGCATTGCTATTGGCTCACGAGACGTGGGCGAAAAGTTAAACACGAACTCACCCCAATCGGGCACATGGGGCCCGTCAACCCCTTGATGGGCCTCGTTCACAAAGAGGTAGTTGCCGGTGAGGAACTGGTACACCTGGTGCGCCGCACGCGTCAGCCGAGTGTACCAGGAGGTAGGAGCAAGGGGAGGGAACGCACCAGGTGGCCGACGGACCAGATGTTGACGGGCGGGGACCAGCGCTCGGGGGCGCCGCGAAGCACCTCCGGCGCACAGAGCCGGAGCTCGGCGTGGGCGTACCCTGCGAGGCTCACCGGGCGGTCGCCATGCCCCTCGTGGAGCCGCTTTTCCAGCGTCGCTGCAGGTGCGGGTGAGCACGGACTCGGACCGGCGTTTCAAAAGGGGAATAGGGAAAAGTGACAAGGGGCGCACCATTCTCGCAGCGGGTGAGGCGGATGGAAATGTTTTCGAGGGTCGGGGAGAGGCCGAAGGCAGGGAGCTGCTGCGCTTTGAGCAGTGCGGTGACGTTCTTGGGTTTGGTTGTTGTGCTAGGCTTGGGCGGCGGTGGGGCTGCTATTGCGACGGGCTTGCGCTTCTTGCTCCTGATCTTGCCTTTAGACGGCGCGGCGCTTTCGATGGTAGTACTAGTGGTGTCGGGGGTGGTGGCATCTGTGGATGGTGTCTTGTTTTCTGCGGGCTGAGAGTTCATAATTTCTGGTGGATGTGACTGGAGAAACTGCACGATATTTGTGGATAGGCTATCACTTGAACATTGATGGGTGACCAGCATGTTGTGTGGTGCAACACCTAAATGTAGAATGCAACGTCAGTATCGCGCGTGCGCTGCGAGGTGCCTACAACGGAGATGACATTGATATGTAAACATTAGGCCTAGTATGCCTTAAATGTTTGAAAGCCACCTCCCGCACCACACGGGATGTGCCTTGGTTATCTTAACTGCTTACAGTGAGCTTGTAAATGTGTGGACACTCCTGTAGAGCCCCGATCTCCTATCCCCGCCTCCCTGTTCGAAATATGGTCATGCGCGGCATTAGCGTCCCTGCTGGGAGAGTGCGGGGAGCATTTGAGGGATACGGAAGACGTGTGATACGGGTCGCAGAGAGCACGCGACAGGAGAAGTGTCGTGCCAAGGGGCGTACTGAGGCGTCACATGCTGGATGAGATGTGGCTTCAAACCTGAAGCCATTGTAGGCCCTCGGGGTTCAAAGCCTCGTAGGCATAAGTGCGCCTTCCCTGGACGCTCATGAACGACCCTGAGTGCCTGGGGAAGTAGTCTCAGGAGCCTTGAAACCCAATCCTCTCAGGAAGGATCTTCCTAGAAACACTCATCAGGCTACCTGAGACGCCTACCCAGTACGTCCAGGAAGCTCAGGGTCTCCCCAGGAAATACTCTCCGTGACGACCTGTCGTGATCCTTACTGCGAGGCCATTGAACACTTACCGACAGCGGTCCTCCCAAAGGAGTGGATGTACTTGAGCGCGCGAAGTGTGTCCCCGATGATCCGCTTCGTGACCGTGAGTGAGAAGCTTGTGGTCGGCTGTGCGATCTGGAGGTCCCAGACAGTCGGGCCCGTGGGGTCCTTGACGGCGTAGAGGTGGCGGTCGGGGAGGAAGACGGCGCGAACGCGGTCTAAACATTCGGCGCCGGGGAGCGCGCGGTCCTGGGAGGCGATGATGTTGCGGATGTAGTTGAGGTCCGTCGTCGGAGAGCGGGGCTCGGAGCGGACCTGAAGGGCGGTGGCGAGCGAGAAGAGGCGGTTGAAGGTCTCGAGGGCGACGAAGCGGCGTCGCGAGGCGCTGTAGACACGACGGACAGGGGACAGGTCAGCAACGAGTGCGAGATGGGTGGCGAAAGGGAGGGAGACACGTGCCCTCTGACGGTGTGCTCTGCAAGCCATACGGAGGAGGTGGCTTGGCCACGGAGCTTGCGGTGGATGCGATACTGGTCGCCTCCGAGGGTGAGGAGATGGCCGGGCTGGAAGGCGAGTAGCTGGGGACTCGGGGAGAGATCGAGGTCGGGAACGTTGTACCACCCGGCAGACGCCCAGGCGGTTGGGCCTTTTGGATAAAGTGGCGATTTGACGGGAGGGTACGGCGAGTTCAGGGCGACGGGCACGCACTGTGCCCTGTGCCACATGGACTGTAAGCTCTCGAGGATGGAGAACTGGTACATGGCGGGCGGATACAGTTAGGGGGGGTGGTCGATTACAGACTATTATGATTATGTCGCCAACGCTGATAGAGGTTGGGTGGCCGGGTGATATCGAGTGGCTCGTCTGTCCGGTGAAGTGGACTCAACAAAATTCCATGACTGCCGTTACGTGCGTCGATTCCAGCGGTTCCTAAGGGAAGCAGGATCAGCTAGAGTGTCTATGCATGTATGTGATATATACCGGCTTCTTATAGGGAACAGCGAAGCTATCCGCAAGGCTCTCGACTAAGAAATTGAAGATTCAGTGCAGGGTCGAGTGGTGGTTTTCAGTGGGAGTTGCCGCCGACTTAGCAGTGTCGTGGCATCGGCCCGACATGTCCGGTCCCATCCGACGCTAGACGCCCATGGGAAGAAGTATCGTGCATATCCCGCACGGACGGCACACCGTCAAGAGGCGCGTCCGCTCTCGATAACCTGGTTGACATTGGCCTCGCGCTCACCATCTGGTCGATGCGATCGTCCTCTGACATCTCAGACACACAGAGAGACCGGGGGGGGGTTCGAGCAAACCGTTGCTGAGATGAATAAATCTAACTACAAAAGCAATAAGCAATAAGAGACCGATCCTGAAGGCCTGATGCCTGAGGCCTAATCCTTCCAACAAGAACCAAGATCACTACAAATAATCCTTCACCTGCTCCTCCAACCAACTCCACAGCTGTTCTTGCTGTCCACGGTCGTACGAGGCCGGATGCGGCTGCCCTGGACGCGCCCATGCGCGAAGGTACTGGGACATGTGCAGAAGACCCGGTGAGCAGACATACAAGCAATAATAAGTGCCTACGGACGGCTAGCGCACCTTGCCATTGTACGCGAGTGCCTCTGGCATCGTCCCTGCATACAGCGGAGTCAGCGCTCCGTACGACACGGGGTACGCAACGAGCCTGTCCTGCAAACAACGATTTCCAACCATGTCAGTCCCCCCCTTCGTCAAGAATCACAGCCGCTACGAATTTGCGAGGAAGAGGGAGGGGGACGCGAGGCCGGACTCCATTCGCGCAAAAGAGCAGGGGACGCACCCAGAGCCTGAAGAAGAACGACGTCGTGCCGCGGAAGATGTCGCTCCGGATGTGGCCTGGGTCTACCGCGATGCTGACGACGTCCTCGCCCGCCTCCGCCGCGCACCGCGCGACCAGCGCCGACGCCTGGATCTGCGCGAGCTTGCTCTGGCAGTACATCGCGAATAGGTCCACCTTCTCCTTTTCGTTCTTGTGCCCGTCGCTGGCGCGCGTGCGGGTGAAGGTAGAGAAGTCGAGGCGGCCGGGGACGAGGTAGTTGGCGCAGGACGAGACCCAGACGACGCGCGCGGGGCCCGCGGACGAGGAGGAGGAGGCACCGCGAGAGGACGAGAGGAGAAGCGGGTAGAGGAGGCGGAGGAAGAGGTGGTGACCGACGACGTTCACGCCGACCGTCGCGTCGTACTTCTGCGCCGTGAGCTGGTCCGGGGGCGGGAACATCACGCCGGCGTTGAGGAAGAGGATGTCTAGATGCGACTCCCGCCTATACACATATAATGAGCCTTCTCAGCGGGACTGTGCCAGGAACGACGTGATATCGCACACCGCGAACCCGGGAATGGGGGGGGGCCGAGGGTGTCGGCGGAACGCACTTTGCAAATTCTTGCGCAGATGCCCGGACGGCGGCGAGGTCGCTCAGGTCGAGCTGCAGGAACTCGGCCGTCTTGCCTCCCGTCTCTCCCTGGAGCGCGCGGATGGCGTCCTCGCCCTTCCGTTGGGAGCGCGCTGCGAGGTATACTTTGGCGTTTTTGCGCAGGAGAGATTTGATCATCTCGAAGCCGATGCCGGAATTGCCTCCAGTGACGAGGACGACCTTGCCCGAGAGATCAGGCATGTCGTCGGGAGACCATTTGGGGGCTGGGGGGTAGGCTTGTATGAGCCACTGGAAACGCTGGGACATGTTAGTGCGGAAGCTTGCTGGCGAGGAAGGCCGAGGATGCTCGATGAGCGTTGCAACTTGGGGGGTTAGCTGATGCTCTTATATACTACCAGCTGTTGACTGTCGAGAACGGATTTTGAAGGTTACCACACTGCCTGTTGATTCTCGCTTAGGATCCGGACGAGATTGCCTGCCGTGGCCACGTACGTGCACGCTGAGTGCCTAGCGAACTGTTGCTATGTCAAGATTCCGATCGGAGAGCGTAACGCCATATTCCAGACAAATACGAGGCTGATAAATGCACATACTACAGGCTGACTGACCTCTGCGTCCCAGGTTCGGGACTAAGGCTGGCTGAGCGCAAGCTGAGTGGATTCCGAGCTAAGGTTAAACGTTAACTTCCAGGGCCCAGTGCCAGGCGGGGCGGGATATTGTCGTCCGCTTGGGATATCGAGACTGTACGGGAACGACTAGGCGATCCCTGTCGCTTGTGCATGACAGGCGATACCACTAACCAATTTTTTTTCATCTGCTGCGGTGGTGGAGAATGCTGGAGTTGGAGATGAGTGCAGGAAAGTACTCCTATGCAGACGTAGGCCTGGAACGGCGCGTTCGAGCGAATCATCCGCCACAAGCGCCGCTTGATCTATCCCACCTCCTCACCTCCAGCAACCAGTATCCTTGCATCTCACCAGCTCCTTCTCCACTTCAAACCCAACTACATAGTGCCCTCACAGGTCTCCGTCTATCTCTGAGCTTTCCTGCACCGACCCAACCATGTCGAATCCCGTGAAACCTGTCGCCCCGACGACTTACCCTCTCCCCCTCAGTTCGACTCTCCATGACCTCGCGCTCCTCCGTGCTTCCGATCTGGACTTGGCCTCTCTCCTCCCCGTCGCATCTGAGAAGGCGGACGAAATCAGCTCCGACGACAACGTGGCCGCCGTCGAGGACAGTGTCCAACGCTCCATCCAGTTTTCGCGAGAAGCTCGCGCCGCGCTCAAGCTTCTCCATTCCGATGCCGTCGAGCGTGAAGGAGCCAGGGTAGACCAGATGCGTCAGAAGCTCGAAGATGCCGTCAAGGGCCTCGATGGGACTGACGAGTGATACGAACGAACGTCTCCGCCTGTCCGGTACGTCATCGTCGGTGTATACATCTCAACTCCATCTCTCAACCCGACCACGCTATAGAGCCATTGTTATGCATTCTGTCGTTTCTTTTCCCGCGATTTCCTTTGCCGTTATTGGACTCCAGCCAACGCCATGAAGAGGGGCTACAGCGATTCACCGACGTCAGCGTGGACTCGACTGTGGAGCCTTTCCAAACGTTACTTCCCCTAGCCTGTGTCTCGGGTCCTGCTATACCCTTGGTGTACTCGACGTCATTCATTCCATACCCCATCATATATACACTGTCCCCCGCTGCCTTCCGTGCATGCTTTCCCCACGATTCACTCGCCTCTCCATCCCATCTCGACCTCTGTCAGCATCCCGTAACTTGCACTTATCGACAGCCATGGCTGCACAACACGACGGTAAGCTTTCCCTCACCTTCCTCTGCGATGACTGAGACGACGCCCGACGCCCTCCCCTGTCCAGAGAAGCGCGTCGCCGCCGGCCTCAAGGCCGCGATCCACAACCCCAACGTCTCCGAAGAGGCGCGCAAGAGCGCGCAGGAGCGCCTCGAGCAGATGGGCGAGCACGAAACCACCACCGCTAGCACAGGCCGCGCGCACCACGCGCCCGCCGCCGGCTCTCAGCACGAGAGCAACCGCGTACTCGGCGGGTACAAGGCCACGCTCCATAGTGCGCATCTCGCATCTTGTCTTTTTATTCTATGATGGGGGAAGTCTGACGGGATGTTATGGGCTTGGGCGTGGGGGGTGGGGACGACAGACCCGCGGACGAGCGAGGAGGCGAAGCGGCACGCGCGCGAGATCCTCGAGGCGGACGGGTACACGGTCGAGCCCGCGGAGGGCATGACGGAGGACGAGCACCAGACGCGCGTGCTCGCGGGCTACAAGGCTGCGCTGCACAACCCGCGCGTGTCGAAGGAGGCCAAGGACCACGCGAGGGAGTACCTCGCGGAGCACAACGCGCTCTGAGCTCCGATTCTCGAGTGCTGAGCGCTGAGGCTTCTGCGACTGTTGGGCCTGCGCATCTGGCATTGGGAGCGGGGGCGGTTGAGCGGTGGATGGTTTTGTGAAGTTAAGAGCGTTGTGCGTTCGGATGTATCATTAGTATTGTACTACTATATTTGTGATTGCACGATTTGTTCCTGCTGCCTGTTGTACGAGGTGCAGCTCATATACCGCAGGTTTTGTCGTCCTGTCGGTGAAAGGGAACGGCAGCGTTGACGCCTGAGACCTGAGCTCTCGAGGTCTAGGGACGTTTCGGCGACAATTCTAGGGTTTATCGGACATGTTTGGCAGTCTGAGCATCCCGTCCGCAGAGTTGCGAGTACTGGGGATTGTAGCTATACTGTACTACACCAACCCATCTTACCTTCGAGCTAACCTACGTCAACGCCTTCCGCTACTGGCCTCAGGCCGCGGACCCGCCATGGTCAAACAAACGCGGGATAGCGTGTGCGCTGTCAATGTTAAAGAAGAGAAGCAAACCTGTATACGTAGATACTGCCAATACACGAGATTATAAAAAAAAAAAAAAAAAAAAAAAACCTACGTCAACGACTCAACGGGCTGGCCCCACCAACATGCAGAGGATAAGTTCGACCCTATACTTACCAAATACATTCTGCTCCATCCCTTCGTACCCAATGCACCATTCACCGCCGATGAACATCACTCCAAGTTTGTGAACGCGTATGACCAAGGACCGTCGGCCACCCGACCGTCGACAAAAGCTTTCTTCGGGGACAACTGGACCGAGGGCTCAGGAATCCGGCGACCCGTGGTATGGCGCATTAAACTTGACGAACGCGCTCCAGAAGAAGTTCTGCAAAGACGGTCGGACCGCCTGAACGACCGCACGAAGGGGGCCGGGGTAGTCGGAAGCACGCACCTGACCGAGCACGACGAACGTCCCACCCCATCGTCGTTCGACGAGCGCGCACGTGCGACCAGCGGAGGAGGGGGCCGGGGAACAGCGCGTCGTCCCACAGCTGGCCCAGGAAGTACGTCGCGCGTCGCAGTAGAAGGGGATCTCCTCGCCGTCTTCCGCGCCCGCAAAGGGGAAGAGGACTCCTGCCTGTGGCCGGCGAACTTGCCGGTGCTGGCGTGCCTGATCGGGATGTCCACGGGGCGGCCGCCCATCTGGAACCACAGGCTGCACATGGCTTCGATCACAGAGGGCGGGAGCGTCGTGTTCATGGATGCTGGCAATGGCGGCGGCGGTGACGACGAGCAACAGCAGTGTCGTCGGGAAGCACGTTCGGGTCGGCTGCGGATGCAGGCAGATCATGCTGGAATGACGTGCACTCACCAGTATCCAAGATGACACGGACCCCTTGGCGGGGCATCTTGATCGGCAGCGGCAGCCAGGTGGAAGAGGTAGAGTTTCGGGTGTCGGATTTGCACATGGACGGAACGAACAAGGTGATCGACAGCAGCCGTATGGCCCAGAGGTCGTACTTGCCTAGAATGTGCATGCTTGGCAAGATGGGGATTGGGGGAGCGAACAACGGAACGTAGAAGTAGCCCTGGTGGAAGTATTCAACAGGCACTTTGCTTCCGAGAAAGACGAAACTGCCGCTGAAATGGGAGCATGATCTGTGAGAGCTCGCCAGGATGCTTCTGCATTCAAACCTGACTCACGCATATCGCGGCGAGTACGTCTCCTGAATCGGATGGGGATGGGGCAGTCTAATTGTGAATTCTAGGCGCTACACCCACACCGTGCTCGCAGTCAGTGCTAGCGAGGCCTGTGTGACGTGAAAGGCTCGCCGACTGTTCCTGGGACACATTGTGACAAAGCGCGTCCCAAAATGTCTATTCCATACGAGAGACGTTCCGCAGGAGCACTCGAGACGAAATTTCAGTGTACTTACAACTTGGTCCCGGACTTCGCCACCAGTTTCCCAAGGCCCCTTGAAGCTGATACACCGAGGGCCAGACATGCTCCATCGCACCTGAAGGATACGTACCCAGGAACGGCCAAGCCTAATCTGCCATCGAGTGGCTGACACGCAGTCTCCATATCTACCGAGAAGGCAAGGATGCGGGGCAGCATTATGCGCTCGTCATCGCTTTCTTTACCACCCTGCTTGAACTGCCAAGTGTGTGGCACGAACGGGACTCTGAAGTTGTCGTTCCGCCTCCGAAGCACTGATCAGGCCTCAGTAATTCGTCGACAAGTCTGAGCAAGGGAACGGGGCTTACGTATGGAGCCCCCTGGATGGGGCAAGAGAATCCGTGCTGTCCCTTCAGCTCGTTCGAGCGGTGCCTCAGGAAGCACCTTGCGGTATTCGTGCGCGTTTCGGATGTACTCATTTGTCTCAAAAGGTACATAGGTCAGGCTCTCAGTACCTTCCGGCATAACTGCGACCTTGAGCTGGTTGAATTTGCTGGCAAGGAACCATCTGCACGTGGATGAATGATTAGCAACATGGTTCATATCAAGCAACGTTGAAGGCGGCTGACTCACGTTGAAGCATCACCTTGAAGAGGAGTCGTTGTCAGGACACTACTAATTACGCTTGAGGAATCCGACTGACATATATCGAGGGAAAGAAAGTAGTCTGTGAACGTCCAAGGGATGAGGTCGTCGTATTCGCGACCACTCGGCGGCCAAAGCCTCTGATATTCAAATTTGAACGGGAACGGGTGGTGGTTTTTTTTTTAGCTCAAGTCGGAGAATCGCACTCACCATGCATGCAGTGTTACAAGAAATCTTCCAGTGCGGACATGGTTAGACATGGTACACGTAACAAAGAAAATCGAGGGCGTACCGTTCGGGTGGACTGGTCCGAAGTTGAACGTCAGGGCCTGACAGCAGCTGCTCGTTGCCTGGAATCCCTGCCAGAGACGACAACGTCCCATTGAAGACATCGATAGCGTTGGTGCTCAATGTCGTGTTGTGCTGTGTTGGCAAGGGAAAGGAGACCATCTGGATAGGCTGCTTCAGATCGTACATCCACCCCGGAGACTAAACTGCGAGCTCGAGACTCGCAACAATATCCGATGAAGGGCAAGCCTCAGCGCGCGGAGCGTGCACGACCAGGTTCTGCTTCGCCCACGTCGGAGACAGGGAATCAGGGAGTTGACTAGTCATCTGGAAGAGATGTGGCGATGTCTGAGGTTGAGGTGGTGTGGCCGACACATCGAGGGCGGAGCCTTGGCGGGTCAGGTAATAGGCAAGGTCGTCAGCATCGGCGTGTTGATACTGCCAGTGCGGCGAGCTGGTGGTCGGTTCGGAAAGTGGGGGAGCGGTCCAATCGGCAGGTAAGAAAGCCATATAGGCATGATGCATGATGTTACCCATGAAAGAGGACACTGAGCCGAGAGACGGAGACCGCGCGGCCTCAGACTCACCCGCGGGGCGCTTCGATGCGCGTCCCTTCACTTCTTCTGCGCTATCGAACGCTATGTCGGCCTTGCGGTTACCCTTGTCAGCTTGAACATCGGGCAGCGGGAGTTCTATGTGCTGGGTTCTGGAAACATATGTCTTGAGCCGCGCCGCATCAGCCTGAACAAGATGTTAATAAGAGGAGACGAAGAGATGGAATTAGACGCAATCCTCACACGCCATATCTGGTAAAATTGTTCGACATCCTTGTGCCGAAGGCGAGGAGCATTGAGGATGAGAAGCATGTTGTCAGAGAGCCTGGGATACAGAGAACGAGTAGGAAGGTGAAGTAGGGCCTGTACGGTGTTATAATCATCGTCGAAGGAGTTGACATGATTCTATGGGTGGGGGAACCTGTGGGTCGCGAGACAACCGGAAAGACAATTAGGTTTCAAGGTCAGAAGAATACTTGACAAATCTACAGGATGACGAATAAAAAAGGGCAACGCGGATGTGTTGCCCGGTAGCACCTCCAGTCGCACCAGGCACTGAGGAAACCGCGCCGTTAGGATTCTAGATTCCGTATAAGCGGTAGTACCCTCGTCCCCAGATAACAACCTTTATTCTTCCATTGTAAATGTTGACAGCAGAAGGAAAAAAAGAAAGCGACGCAGGAGTACAACATGGTGGTGATGCTGCGATGTCGACTTCCCAGACTCGAAGAGATAAGCTCCGCAGCGCTCAGGCGCCGCTAACTAATTTAGGGTCGCCTTGTTGAACTGTGACGCTCGCGATAGACGCTAGCGGCACACGGAGAGAGCGAACAAGGCAGAGACAGGGTTTTCGTCTGGGATTCTGTACCAAGTACGCCCCCGAACATCTCGTACCTACAGGTCTTATATACGGATTGTGGTAGTCACGGGATCTCGGAAATCGGGAGGAAAGGGAACCTCCCCGGGTTACATATGCCCTCCAGATGTCCTGACAGAAGAGAGTGAGAAAGAAAAAGGAAGGACGTCCTAACACACCCAACATAGTATACGAAGCGCACGCCTCCTCAGGCAGCCTCCTTGCCCTTCCCCTTCATACCCAACAATACACTATCGACTCCATCATCTCCAAAATCGATGAGGTCCTCGAGGAACGACAAGTCCCTGCCATCTGCTGTGGGTGTGGTGGTGACAGCGGGATCAGGCGCTTCCTCTTGCATAGGGCTCGGTGCACGATGAACCGGAGGTGGAGGTGGAGTCACAGCGATAGATGATCCGGAGGCAGGGCCGATGGGGCACGTACATCGACGATGGTGGGGGGTCCTGCGCTGCTCGAGGGCCCGCTGATGGGGCCGGATGACGTCGTGATGGCGGGAGTAGTGGGGGCAACCCTAGCACCGCCACTCCCGCATGCAACAGCGATAGCCCCAGCCGGGGCAACAGGGCCGGCAGGCGCCTTCTTTTGTGGATGGCGGGGTCGTCCCATGGCGGCGTCGCGAGTGCGATACTCCTCCCAATGCAAGCGATGGTCCTCCACCTTCTTGTCGCAATTGGCCTCGCACTTCTGTGCGAAGTATGCCTCCCGTCGAGCCGTGCCCCAGAGCATGTGTAAGATGATTTTGTTTTGGTCCTCGGTGTACTCGAAGACGGCAGGTGGGGAAGGTGCACGCAGAGCGGGAGGCGGGTCGATGAAGTCGAGGAACTCGGTGGGCAAGGATGCGCCTACGGCTGTGACCCCGCCCGAAGCTGGGTTGCAAGTGGTGAACCGGTAGAGGCAGGCCGGGTCTTGGTTCCAGCATGCGGTGAAGTCATCATAGCCACCAGGATGTGGGACATCGACACGGCCAGCCTGCAGGTCAACGTCATGGGCAGCATACAGCCGGAACAGCGAAGGCAGGATGTAGTGCGAGGAGCCATCTGCTTCAGTGAGGGTGATGAGGGCGGCAGAGCGGTTGATGAGGGCATTGGAAATATTGGGTGGTCAGCCCAGAGGAGCCATGAGTGAAGGAAGGGAAGTGGGAGAGGGGCGCAATGAGAGAGTGGTAGGGGTAGAAGTTGGAGTGGGGAGCTGAGGGGCTGAAGGTAAGCAAGTCTTTTGTTTTATAGCTCAACGGCACATTGACCTTGTGCACACGGCTACTAGGAAGACTTGCGGGTCAGATGGTGGTGTGCCCTGCCCCTCCAGCAGGCCCACCACGTCCTCAACACCTAGTGCATCAAAGTACGCATTCAGTGCAACCAAATGTCATGCGGTTTCGAAAGGTATCCAGGTACAATCACTGGATTTCCATATGGCCTCGAAAATAGTGTCCTCGCCCTTGCCTCTATGACTGACAATTTTATCCACAGACCACTCATTGTCCCGGTCCTCAAGGTCAGCAACTTGACTATCCAACCAGCCAGGAAAGAGCTGGTCATCATTTGGCTGGTGGACATGGAGCAGAGATAAGTGAAATACATCATGAATCCCACGGCATCAGAGGTTCACTGGCAGTTCTAGTTTGAATGAATTGTTGTCGTAGTCCTGGGTTATATGGTAAGGACCAATGTAGCAAGGTGCAAGCTTCTGCACATATTTCTTAGGTAATGACATGTTCTTTGTAGAAACATATACTAGGTCTCTATCCGCAAATGGAGCAGGGCGACGTCAACGATTAGTGTCATGAGTTTGCTTTACCCGAGCGGCCAAGATCAAATCATGTGCTGCCATCACCGCATTTTTCATCTTTTGCGCATATGCCCTGACTCCAGGGTACTCATCTGGCCCTGCGGAGTCCCAAACCATCACACGAGGCATCCGGCCTGTGTTGAGGAAGAAAGGCACGTACCCTGTGCTCTCAGAGTGGGCAAGATTAATAGTAAACTCAATAGCAGGTAATTTGCTAACCCAATCCTTTTGATTAGGTCCAATGCACTGGCGGAGCATCTGCCCGACAGTGCGATGCGCACGCTCGGCCGAGCCGTCGGACTCGGGATGGTATGCGCTCGACATGCGCAACTCCACTCCCATCAACTTATTAAGGTGTGTCCAGAACAGACTAGTGAACAAGACGTCTCGATCGCTAACGATGGATCTGGGCAGGCCATGATGCTTGTACACCTCCGAAAACATCAACTCGGCCACTTCTGGTGCCTTGTAGTCCTGGTGACTTGGCACAAAGTGCACCATGCCAGTAAGTAAATCAATTATTATCGTAATCTCGTCAAACGTTCCATTTCGGTTCCGAGATTCGGGCAGTGGCCCCACGAAATCGACTCCAATCGCTTCCCAAGGTCTCGAAGGAATGGCGAGTGGATTTAGCAGTCCATAGGGCTTCTGATTGCTTGGCTTACTTTGTTTACAGGTCATGCATGAATCACAATAGGACTGAACATCCGAGACCATGGATTTCCACCACATATGGTCATGCAGCAAGTTAAGCGTCTGGTGAGCTCCAAGATGAGCAAGCAGCGAATGGGCATGCCAGATGATGAGTTCACGGACATTCCGGCCATCCACTAGGACATCGGGTATGCACAATAGCGTTCGCTTGCTATCATGCAGGAATACTAATCCATATTGGACCCGAAAATTCTTGTAGTGCTTCGGGTTGGCCAGGATCGCATTGAAGAACTTGTCCTCTGAGTAGCGGCCTCGGAGTATGTGAATTAAGTCAACTCCTTCTGTATTCTCAGTGAGAAACTCAAGAAACTGACTCTCCTGGTTTGACAGTGGAGGAACCAGCAGGTACTCATTCCTTTCAGGCTGTTGGGGTGGTCCTGAGGACTGTTCTCCAGGCTGCACACCCTCCCGTCATCCACCACGAGGCCCGTGAAGGACAATGCACTTGATACGCTGTGAAAACTCCTTCGCTGTCTCTGGATTACCAGTCTCGGGCAGAGGAATGGTCTTGCGCATCCGAACTGGATGCATGGTCGCCTCACTGGCTGTCTTATGTGTCTGGGTTGGGGCAATAGGGTGGGGCTTCTCGTGAGAGCGTTCCCCCAGCTGTGGAGCAGCCTCCAGGACTGATGTGCCCTCCACTCCCAGGTTTCCTTCTCCCTGCGATGTGTCATGAATGCTTCGTCAGGCACTGACTTCAGCGCCTAAGTTTCCTTTCCTGGACAGTTTACTTCTCACGTCGTTTTCCTTGTACT
>JAKLMY010000287.1:0-34952 GCA_022814645.1 Ganoderma meredithae | reverse complement strand
CTATCAAACAGCCATTAACACTAGTCGTGAGCGTGCGCAGAGCGGCGACAGTCACCTGAGTGAGAGGCACAAAATCGCGGCACTCGGGAGCCCGCCCACCCAGCGGTCTCCTCGAGGCCCGCGTCCGCCCGGCTTCGCCGGCGCCTAGCCCAACCCACACAATCCTCTCACCGCCGACGTCGTGCGCGATAGACGAGACTGGAGTACTCAGGTCGTCAGACAGCGTCAGACGAAGTCTCAGACGCCCGATGTCGGTAGCACTACGAGCCCTGACAGCACTGCCTGCGGTCCTCTCCCAACCGCCACGGGCCCACATGCACGATCTGCTCTTCTCCTCCTAAACCCCTCAAGCTCGCGGAGACCAGGTAATTAAATAACTTCAAAGCTGGTACCGTTTCTGTGCATTTACCCCCTATCTGACGACCGATGGGTGCAACCTCGTCTGCCTTGCAATTCCTGGGCCGTATGATACCACTTCATCGAGAGTTGGCATGATGTCGGCAATATTCGGGCAACTCAAAGCCTGAAGTATGTCCTTTCTCTTCAGAAGCCTTGTCCCTATCGATGAATCACGGTCGTTTGGTAACAGGTCGCAGCTACGGTCTTCTTTCCATTGCACCCGCCCCTGCCGGCCAAGCCGACCCAAAATCCCGTTGGAGCACACGGGTTCACTGCACACGTGGATCTCGAATGAACCCGCGAAAGCTCGCATGGCAACGATTTCTGCGCGCACTTTGTGCGCATTGTAAGGCAGCTCGAAGTGAGCGCGGAACAGAGGCCGCAGTAAAATTTGCAAACCTGTCATCGCCTCGAGAGCAAGTAAGCTTTAGAGGCTTGTCGACGCAGCCCATCTCGACGATCACCTTGACCTCGATAAAAGGGCCTCGGGTAAGAGGATGAGGAGCTCTATCGAGACCCCGACCTCAACGCTATGCTTGCGCCGTTGATTTTTGCCCTCCAACTTTTCGCGGCCGGAGTTCCGCTTGCGCACGCTCAAGGGACTGACGTAGCATGTCTTCCACAATACGCATGGGTACGTCTAATCAGATTTAAATCCCTTGAAGAAGCATTCTTTGACCTGACGATATACGTTCAGATGACGAACTCGCTGGGACAGAATCCGTGTTTGGTGACGTCGTGGCTCTGGACACCTTGTAATGGTCTCGGAAATTGTGAGTTTCTCCTAGTGGCCATCATTGAAATTCCAACTCGCCTCATAAGCCGTCAAGCGAGTTCGGTCTTTAAACTCCCACCGGGCTGGGTTTACGGCGGCCCGATATCGACAGATCCTTTCGAATCGACCCCTTGCAAGTGCAACACTGTCGTGTACTCAGTCCTAGCAGCATGCGGCATATGCCAGATTGGCAACAGCAACGTGAAAGCAATCGATGCGTCCGTCCATCCCATCCGTATCGCGGGATCCCTACGAGCGTCCTGACGCCCCCTATACCAGGTGGCCTACATACTCCAGTAACTGTACGAAGGAGTACAACGGGAGGTGAATGCACCGCAAACAAACCACCAGTAACGAAACGATGATCGTCCTGACTGTGCTATTCCGCAGCTATCCTGAGCCCATTCCTGATGAGACCGCGATCCCAGAATGGGCGTTTTTGGACGTGATTGTCAGTGCGGTCCCTTATTTCACCCTAGGCTCATCTTCTCAGGTCGATCTCACAGAGTGACAGCAACTTCGATGTCAACGCCGCCGAATCCGTAGCGGTCCAAGGTATGAGATTTAACCTCCTGCTCAACGTTCTGAGCCGAACGACCATTCTGGGAAGGACTGCCGGATATCACAGCTGAGACCTCGTCGACATCGACACCTTCCCAAACGTCACTTTCCTCTACTCCGGACTCAAACAAGACGGGCATGCAGTCCCCAAACCTCGCCCCCACTGATACTCAAACGAGCCCGGCGGTGTCTCAACAATCCAACAAAAATGTGGGCGCTATAGTCGGCGGAGTCATCGGCACACTTCTCGGTCTCTTACTGGTCGGAGCACTCGTCCTCTACATCATCCTCCGCCACCGGAGGCAAACATCCCGGGACTCTCAGAGTCTGAGCAGCTCGCAGACCCTAGCGGTCCGCGAACTGGGCTCTTTGGAGACACCGGTTTATCATGTTCCGACACTGAAGGGCATGGGCGAGGAGACAAGCATGAGGGGCCTCTACGTGCGTCACCTGATGTCACCAACCGCCGCAATGCTGATACACAGTCCTCGTTTATGCTTAGGACCCCGATGATCCGCGCACATATCCCACGCCGCGAAGGGCGGTGACTGGATACTCTGGACTCCCGCAGGTCATGTCTTAAATGAGGGGTTGCAAGTTGGAACACAGCGATTTCGGTCTCATTTCTCTCGTTGGCCTGTATCCTTAAGGTTTTTGTGCCTGACGCTTCCTTTTTTATTACATCCGGACGATCCGAACGCGGTCCTGTTTCAGCTTCGATACTGTTTGTCAGAAGTGTATTATATCTCGCACGGCTGAACTTCGCAGATCCCTTCTTCAAATCAGTATCAATCGAGCTTTATATCCGCAAAGCATACGATCATCTTCAATGCAAAAGTCATCAAGCACACAAGCCATCGAGGATCATTCTATATATCTTGGTGGTAGGTACACCGACATCCCAGGGGAAACTCAAAGCACCGGAATCCTCCCTTATACAGTTTCCACCTCTTGCATGCATGCTGAGCGCATCCGACGGCACGCTCTCCTGCCGCACTGTTGCGTTTGACAGCGACATCTCTGGCAGGCTTCATGAGCCAGACTCCTCCGAGTCGCGCTTCTCCACACGTGTGTCCCTGGTCCACCGTCGTATCGAGCACATTCCGGCAGTAGTTGGGTTAGATCTTATCAAGTCCTCCCGGCCGGTCTGCCTGTCGTCTCAAGCGGCTGAGAGACAGCCTGGATCAGGCATCATCGGGGCGTTGCGCTGATACACGTTGATGTTGCAGTGGTGTGTGCGCTCACTCCGACTTCTCCGGCCCCGCACGGGACATTCAATGTAGCCGTGATGCTGATTTAGGAAGGCTCACTCCCGCATTCAGCATTGGAATCATGATTTGACCCTGCCTTCACCCCAAGGCTGAGTGCTGGAACGCCTTACTGCACAGCCCGTCTTGGCCGTCACTCTTTTCTTCTTTTAAATTTCCTTCGTTGCAGTGGACATGTCGCCCCATCTTTAGGATAATAGTGGGCTTCATTGTAGCAGGAATAGTGGCATGAGGTGAGCGGAATGAGCCCTCTCCAAGGCTTACGGCACCACAGGATGCTCGCGCCTCTGGATGTCATCTCTCTCATCTGCTTTGGATTCTGAATTTCTACCGTATATGCTCAGGGTACTGCTGCAACATGTAACTCTGGATTCAACTGGGTATGTGCACTCTCAAGGCATGTCCAGCAGAGCTTACGTTCCCTCAGATGACGAATTTGCGGGAACAGAGCCTGTGCATGGCTGCCTCATGGCTGTACGTGCCGTGCTATGGCCCTGGAGCGCGTACTTAAGTCATCCACGGCGTTCATCCAAAGCGATGTCTGATGCAGTCTGTCTCCTCACTGTCCAGCGAGCATGGTCTCCAAGATCAGCCCAGGTATAAACTATGGCGGCCCGCCCTCGGCGGACCCGTCTGAATCCATACCTTGCGACTGCAACACCATCATCTATTCTCTTAGAGCTGCATGCGGCCAATGTTAGGGCGATGGGGCTCTACCGTTGGTCACTCTCTAGGAATTACTAGCGATCTGATTGCTGATGACTTCGGTCGCTAGATGGCCGACGTATACTGCCAACTGCTTGCCAGCAACAACCTACATTCAGATGTAAGTGCACCCTGCTGTGAAGGCCTCCCCGGCGACGGGCTCACGTGCTCACCACTCACCATACGGCCACCACTGGGTCACTACACTGTAGTTATCCTGAAACGATACCTAACGGGACCGCTGTGTCACGATGGGCATACTTGGACCTGATCTTGAGTGCTATTCGCAGGTTTATCGTACCTAAGCATGTCTTCTGACGCTGACGACGTAGAATGGCACGACTTTCAATGTGGACGCCGCTCGAGCTCTCGTTTTGCAAAGTAAGTCTTCCTGATAACTCCTAATCCTTGATGGAAACATGCTCATTTATCGATATTATCTGAAGATATTCCGGACGTTACCAATATCACAGATACCACTTCGAATGCCTTGCCCGCGACGTCCACGACTGCCGTAGTTTCACCCACTTCAACAACAGCTACAGGTACCGGCGCGCCCACAAAGCATTCTAACGTTGGCGCCATTGTCGGCGGCGCCATAGGAGGAGTCCTTGGTTTTTACTACTCGTACTAACGGTGGTGCTCTACATCGCCTTCCGCCGGCGGAGGCGAGTCCGCACCGACCAGGGTGTTCCAGAGAGTTCCAAGACTGTCGAGGTTCGCGATGGTTCTGGCCCGTATACCAGTTACCATTCGACGAAGGGCCTGGAAGGGAGTATCATTGGATCCGGATTGCTTTATGCGCGTAGCTCTTGTTCAGTACGATGGAATGCCGAACCGCTGACGGGTAGTCTCCCCTCCATACTTAGGATCCTGATGATCCACGGACATACCCCCCGCCAAGTGAAACCGCGAGGTCTGGGACCCAAAATCATGCGGGACTGCCCCAAATTATGTCATGAAGGAGGTGTAGGGGACCTCGCTGTTTCTGCTAGGTGTTTACTGACCGACCAAATATGGTACTGCGCAGATTGTTGTGCTACGACGCTACCGTCCCTAAATGTACATACCTTCATACAATCATTCAAATGTGAACTCCCCAGGCGGATTACAGAATTGACTGCGAAATTTATCCGATACGAGTCACTGCAGCCCTTGCTAGTATGACAGGAAGCCTTCTCAAGAGACTAGGAGGCGGATCCGGGACAGCGCGCTCACAAACCGGAACGACGTCCATCTTGTATCGGAACAGCGTCCATGTACCCCTGCCACTTCCCCACCACCTCCTCACGCTGCATACTGAACCCCCCGAAAACGCTCCCGGGCGCCCCGTACGCGAAGGCCATCCACCTGGGTGCGTGCTCGGACAGGAAGCACTGCGTAGACGCCGCGAGCACGTTCATCTCTCCGCGCAGATACTTCCTGATCGGCCAGCCGGGCCAGATCCGGCCCTCAGACCCGAGGCACGCCTCCCTGAACTTCGCCGCGCTTCCGAAGAAGACGAGGTCCGCGAGCCACAGGCAGTTCCGGCTGCACGGGTCGTACCGCCCCGCCCGCTGTTAGATGATGTCGAGCAGCTCCGCCAGCGCATCGAGCGAGGGGCCCATTCCGCCCTGGCACTAGGCGGCTCCTCCGAGTCCAGGTTGAAGTTCAGGGACGGTGAGCTCGAGCACGGCGAGGCGGCGGTCGTGCGGGTGGACGAGGGCGGTGCGCTCGTTTGCGAGCTCGGCTGTGGGGGTGGAGTTGTATTGGAGATCGTTGGCCCTGAGATACAGGGTATTCTGATACGTCGACGCGCCGTGAGGCTGCTGGACGGTGACGAGAGCGTAATGATGCGGGGCCAGGGTGACTTACTCGCCGCCCCTTTGGTAGGATTCGATGACAGTGACTGGAAGGACGCGGATCGCTTGCAGAGATCGGCGCACCATGGATACGATATTGGAGGAGGGGAGTTATGGGCCCACAGAGACGTCAACCTGCAGTGCTTTGCGAGAGAATTGGATTGTCCTCTAGGAGAGGCGCCTTTCCAGAAATGTCTCTCTATAAAACAAGTGGATATTTAGCTAGCTTCCAACGCCTTTCAAGACTGAGTCTCTTTGTACAGTTGGAGGTGGCCATGCGCTGCAGGAGAGCATAAGTTCACGAAGCCGAGAACGCTGATAACGCAGACCGCCCAGGGCCTTATCACAACAATATCGCCAGATGCGCACCTTCCTCAGTGCTCCTGAACATGAACGTACTGAACTCTTTCGGGAAAATGGCCTGCCATAACCTGCCACGTTGACTACAGCAAGGACGCTGGGTAAGTTCAAGGTCTCGTCAGGAAATTGATACCTTGCTGATGCACCTGTAGCTCTCCGAGAGTCCTATAATGCGACTTCAATATATAAAATAAACAAGCTTACGGGAGCTATCTCGGCCCAGTGTCCCGGAGACAAGGCTGGAAGGCACTCAGGCTGTGAGCACGAAGACATCGATAAGCAAGAACCTCAACGTAACGCCTCCCCACCTGTAATTCTTGAACGTACTACAGTGGATAGCTATTGAGTATGTCTATAGTGGGATAACGGCTGCAATGTCTGCTTCAGAGAGCAGACAGAACATTTGACTCTTGGTCGCAGAACAAAACTTGAACAGACGCCGACACAAAATAGACGCCAACTTTGCGAAGTTGACTATGTCAGTCTGCGTTACGTAATTCATATTTTGTAACCCTGTGGCGGTCGCCGGATGGACATGAAGCAAATCCTCACCTTGACCTCTCCCAAGCCTCCGTCTTTCAGTCTACCTTCATCCATCGCTTTAAAGCACTGATTTTTAAAGCTTTGAATCAGCTTTTGAACCATGTGCGACCCACTGGCAGTTAGCCAAAGCCCTGGATCAAGCGCTCGACTTGCGCCGGGTCATCATCTCAAGCATCTCACTCGGAGGCTCACATACAAGCCTCCACCTGTCTAGACTCATGTTTGGATTCTTTGGGGTTTGAAATAGGCCGCATGGAACCTCATAGCTTTATTTCCCCATGCCCGGTTCATCGACGGCGCGAGAAGGAAAAGGCCAATTGAAAGTTTGCATATTCGGGGTGGCGTCAACACGTTTCGTGCGTATTATTGCAATGGTCGTGATCTTGAATTACTGCAACTGACATTCAATATTCATTCAAAAGCAATAGTTTTGTGGACATAGTATTCCATTTGTAGCACAATAAACTTCGCAGCAATGGGTGGCACGGACATCCTATGGTTGTCTCTTTTAGTTCTTTGCCGGGGCCACACTCTCACAATGACCTCACCGCATTCATTACGAAAGCATTCTACGCAAGCACTTAGCAGCGTTCTTTCATACAAGTGATTGACCCCTTCAAGTCGGTATGTGGCCACAGAGACTGCCACCTTGCTTTGCCCGAAAAATGGTGCTTTGGTATGTTCTGCCGCTTTGCATCACGGCCACGCCTCTTTGCCCTCCGGCAAAAGCCACCGCTCCTTTCTCTATTTGCAGTAGCCGTCGTGCATATAAGCCGCAAAAATCATCGACGATCCTCACCCCAGCATCCCAACGCTCCATTCAGTCTCCCACCTTCCTTGCAAGATGTCCAACAACAGGTACCTCGTGCCCACCGTCCCCGTGCGTCCCGGAGAAGTCAGCTTCGAGTACCGCGACACGCAGACAAGCGAAATCTCTCACCCGTTCTCGCTGTGGGAGCTCCACCAGCTCAAGCAGCACCACCTCCCGGACTACCGCGCGCCGGTCAGCCCCACTCCCCGTGGGGGTGCGTGCCAGCTGACGCTATTTGGCCCGGTGAGTGTTTCATGCTCCATGCTGCCGTGCAGTCCGCGGTGTGCTGACCGCCGCATCTGTTCTTTTTTCCGGACATGTAGGACGGCCGTGTGCTCGACCTTGGGCGGCGCCTCAACGAGACCACGTACCCCACCGACAACAAGGGGAGGCTCGGGAAGGCGATTGCCATGGAGTATTTCGACTACTACACTGTGAGTAGAGTAGACGGACTTTGTTCTTCTCCCTCCCGACGCATGCGATCCACCTTACTGACGACGTTCATGGGAAACAGATCAGACTCGGGTGGGATCCACGAAAGGTCGAGCTGATCCTCAGGAACGCCTTCCTCGTCAAGACGTGGCACACGGATCCGTACGGCGGCTGGAATGTCGAGGTCAAGTTTAGGGACGTTGACTACGGTGTGCTGAACCAGCGTCGCTGGTGAAGGCCATGGGCCCCCGAGTCAGTCAGAGCGACCGACAGGAAGTATTCAATTTGTACTACCAAGGATATTTCACTCAAACCTGCTCGCTATACATGCCTGCTGGTCTACAATGTTCTATACATTACATATGCCCTACCCGTAAACTTGATCTTCCATGCCGACGCCGTCATGAAAAATCGCCGGTCATTCTCTGGCTCTATGTGACAGCAGACGTCCGTTTCTGACTCCGACCCCTCCATCTCCCACTTGACATTGCACCCAAGTGATGACGATATGGTCCTTCGTCCGGCAAGCCGGCTTTGCAACGCTGCCGCCGCATGCACGACTGGTTCAGGTAAAACGGTGTCAGTCCACTTGTGGCTCGTAGACCACATCCTCGATCTCCGATTTGTAGTAACAAACACGCACTCCTCGCCGCCGCCACGTTCCCGTCACGGGCAAATGTTATTTCAGCGTAGCCCTCCCCGCTGTCCAGCTATCATCTCCACGGCGCAGTCCTCTGACCTCAGCACTTCTGGAAAATGTACTCACAACTTATTAATTGTTACCTGTCTTAGTTGCCCGGGGTCAACCAGGCTTGGAGATAGGTCCAGCCGAAAAGCTATTCGCATCTTCGATGCAGATTAGTCTTTTCGGACATAAGCCGGCGACTCGAACATCGACTCGTTGCGGCGGGGTAAGATGCAACAAGATGGCGCCGTGGCTTTTATGCCTCTTTGCACAGTTCTCGCACCAAGGAAGATCCTGAAGACTGAGGACAGTCGCGCGCGCCGTAGGCTCGCAGTACCTCAGAATGCCCTGTCACCAACGAATAAGTCATTATTCACCTGTTTACCACAGCCGCGCTCAGTATAAATGAAATGGTCTTGTTCACGAGTCGTTCAGCGACACACGTGCGGGGCTTCTGCGCGATAACTAACCAACCTCTACGTGGGACAACAGCCACGACGAACTCGCACCGTTTGCGACCAACCATATAATCCTCTACCCCTTGCTGCGTGTCGAACGCACCACTCACGCCGCGTGCCTTCCAGTGCGCACCTCAAATCCACCACTTCAACGGCAAGCACGTCACAGTCTGAGCTGCGCGCCAACGCTCGCACACAGTTCGCGCGGGCGGGGCGAAGAGGAGCGGATTCGGGACCGCGAATTCGGACAAGTGGACTGCACTCCCGCCGCGCCCTTGGTCGTGCCCCGTACCCTTTCCCCGCCATTTTCTGGCTACGTAATATTTTCCAGAACCAGTGCAGTCGGCTTCGAGGGACGCCAGGAGGACATGGCTGAGGACGAGAGCGGCGCAGTAGTACACAAGCGCTGCGGTGTCATTCATGGACGCAGGGGCTACAAAACCAGAGCCTTGGCACGCGAGGGTGTTCACTGTGGTTGAAGCGACGCAAGTGGGGCAGAGGACGGAGAGAAGAGGGTGGCGTTGGGGGATGCGGTCGCGGTGGTGCTAGGGCTCGCGCGCGGCTTGGGTGAGAGGGAGGGCCGGGGACACGCTTGGCTCGAGCTAGACAGAGGGGAGTACCTAACGAAGATCAGCATGTATGCGTGTTGAATCCTGGCGGATGGAGGCTTCCACCTCCGAGACGAGAAGGGGTGCACTGGGGCTATGGGGCGTCCAAAAGAAGAAGTTCGCGAGGAATGCTGCGCGTTGCACTGGCAACGGGGTCAGCACGAGTCTATTGCATCCATTTTCAGCGTGAGAGTTTATGGGTGAATGGAACGGATACAAGCATCCATAAAATGGGGGGACGTTGGTAGACGACAGGCAGAGTTCAGCCTTTGAGAGGTGCTTACGTAAACCTGGAAAAGGCACGCGAAAGCGTCCCGTACAAAGTCCCTGTCAGGCCTAGGGAAGAAGAACCCGATACCGCACATGTCATCCCATCCGACAACCGCGGTCACTCACCGGCGGCCCGCGTGGGGAAGAAAGAGCAAAACCCTCCAATACTGTACTGGGAAATCTGCGCATTCTTCTCGACTCGCGATAAGACTGCGCAGACCACTCTACGCCCGCGCGAGCCATACCTACGTACGCGTATCGCGTATTGGCTTCTCGCTCGATGTTCAGGCACCACCCATCCCGCAACCCCCAGCGAGTTCGCAGGCGGTCAACGTCGAGCTCGAGCCTGAGAGCGCACAGCGAAGACAACCACCCACGTAAGGACCGTCCTGCATTCCAGGTGCGAGGGGAGCGGGACGCCACAAGCGATGGAGATGACGTCCGAGGTCCACCCCCCTACATACTGTACGCGCTTCAAGCTCAAGTCAGACAGAACCGCACAGATCTATCGCCGTTGGCAGTCAGGACTCAGGACGAATGGGGGGCTTCGCTCACCCTGGGCACTCGGGGGATCCAGGGACGGCCTGGTGCGGGGCGCATACTTAGCTGCAGGATGGCCGCTGTCAAGGTGAACCGGATAAGTAGTGTAAATACGGTATTGGCGGGCGGGCACTGCTGAGGACGGCAATGTAGCCGAAATCTGGCACACCCATGTCGGCCAGGCCGACCGGGAAGAATCATCATGGAGAGCAGGATTCACAGGCCGGCCGGCCGCGGCCCGAGCCGGAGACGCAGAACAACGACTCACGACATCATGCGCCCCTTCAAGTTGGTCGAAGAGATAGAAGCCTCGACCGCGGATAGAAGGCGTGTGTATGCGCGCATCTCAGCGTCCGGAAGCCGGATCGATCGAGAAGAAGAAGAGAAATAAGAGCAGGAAGATGCGAAATGCTCTGCTGTACGTACGGCTGCGCTTCTTCTGCCAGGCGGGAGGGCGAGACGGCGCTGCGCAGGAAGAGATGTTGTTCGTTGCCATCCGAGTCGGCTAGTCCAACCTGATCAAGGTGGTTTGTGCGCGCGAGTGGACGTACTGCATTCGGTGCATGTCTTCGTGTCCCGTGTCACGGCGAGCATTCCGGTGTACAAGCGCGGGTGGATAGAGGGGCTGGTACCTGGAGCGGAATTGCAACTCGCTTCGGTGCGACGGAAGACCGCGTAGCATGAAGGGGATTTGAGCGGTCTGCTGCCATGGCCCAGTGGCAGGACGGGGCCGAGAGTAAGTACTGCATGGGTGTCTGGGCGAGAGCGGTTCAAGGGAAGTTCCGGGCGTGTCGCGCAGGAAGGGTGCTTATAAGTTATAAGCCCGTCGCCTATCCATATTCGCGAGCGCGAGAGAGCCAAGGAGAGCATCGAGCAGACAGACGCACGGATTCGAGGCAAGGAGCGCTGCAGGAACGCGGTTCTGAGGAATGGGTGGCCCTTTTGAGCGTCGTAGTATGCGCGCGATTATTTCCCGAGGACATGAAAATTTTCCATGTCTTTAACCATGTGCACCTGCTCAATTCAAGCATTGGCTTTAGGGCTGCACAATTCTTCCAGGTCAGTTCACTTGGAAAGCTTTCCCTCGCCAGACGCCACGACGATGAGCTAGCCGAGCGTAGCCATTGACGGGAGTGATTCCGCGCTTATTCGGGCTCGTTGGGAACAAAGTCGCATCCCCCGCTTTCTCTCGTTCTTCAGGTCAAGCCCTTGTGCGTATCGTTCGAAAGGCATTGCATTCTGCTCTCCGCGAATGTAATATGACGAGGACTTGGAGGCAGGGGGTGCAATAATGTGGACGAGCAAGAAGCTCGCTCGACGCATTCCGGCTAATGGATGTCAGAGAGGACATCACCACCATCACTCGGCTATGAGAAGCCTGAGGTCGAAGTGAACTGACCTGGAGGTGACCTGCAAGAATTGAGCAGCCCTTTTGCTTTGTCCAGTGCGAGGACGAAGAAGCATCGCTTAAAGATGTCACAATATGGACTCAGATGAATTTCATGACAAGCTCCAGCCAATGGATATGAAAACTTGGGCCGGAAGGAGAGCGGAGGGTCAGAAGACTCTGCACAGTCCACTGTTGAAAACATCGAAGCCAGAGATTGATCGGGCAATGTGGGTGTGTGTCCGCTCAAATTGCCACGACGGCAAGGAGGTCCACACCCACACGAGCCCGTCCATGATTCTGATGGGTGCGCATGCAAGGTGGTCGCGAGAACAAAGAGCTGGATATTTATGAGAAATACCCAGCGATGACGGCTACGTTGATATCACTGACCGGGCAGAGGAGGTTCTTGGAGGAGGAGGAGGAGGATGACATTTTGGCGAGCGTCGGGAACCGGCATAATGAAAAGCGCAAGCGAGCTGTGGGAGGTTGTGAGAGGCGATATGGTCCAGAACGGCCGGTGGCCCGGAGAAGTGGAGCTGCACAATGGAAATCTTCCCTGCCGCCCTGCTGCCCGCCGAAAGTCGCACGGTGCACGACCGCCAAGATATCGACGCTGGGTCTTTGTCCCCCCAAATACCTCCTAGGCCTAATTGCTCTTGTCTAATACTTACAGCACTTATCGTCATGGTCGACTCGACGCGGTCGACCCGCACGCATGCAACGTCAGGCTCATGAAACTTTGATCACCCCCCTGCCTGACGAAATGCCCCCTGCTGCTAACCCTGGAAGGGCGCACCGAGCGGTCCGGGCGACGATATCGATTGTGACGGCACTGCGTTCGACAGCTCAGGACAGCTCCGAGGCGTCGCAGGGCGTCGCTCGAAGCGGCTCGATGCTCAGACGATCCTGAGCCGGGCGTACGGTGTGACGTCCTCCAGTTGCCGGGTGTCTGGGCACCAACGCAGCCGACGCCGATGCCTGTGGCGCTCAATAACAACATTCAGGAACGAGGGAGGTCCAACGTTTTGGGTAAGTATTGTAATTCCGTAAGTAAGTACGTGACGCCTTCAATATGATAAGTTTACTTATACTGCATTTGCGAGGTCTCAGAGAATGTCAGGGGCTGGGGCTAATGACGAGCAAATGCGTTGGCAGTTCTAGATGCTTGGGAGGGAGGATACGACGCCGACGAGTCTTCTGCCAGCGACCAGAGCCTCATCCGCTCGTCCATTGCTCATCTCATCAGTACGTGCGGAAGACAAGCCTCCTGAGTTCAAGCTATTGGTCCCGCTGCGCAATTGAGGCACTATCTCCACCACACTTATCGGAGTGGCAATTTGGTGCCAATACTTAAAACAACGAGCAGCAGCCCCGAGAGGTGCGTTGACTGTTCCTCGTTATCGCAGGTCATGGGTGAGCGACGCTCAACGTCGCAAGAACGTCTGACGGGACGGTGGTATGCTGTCGACTATCCGAACTCCGTGCGCCCAATGAATCTCATTGACTGGAAATTTATGCTGTTATCAACTAACTGCATAAGGGGAGGTAGCAAGGAGGGAAGACGTGAACATGAACAGCAGGTTACAAGAGGACCTAACATTACAAGGTTCTGCCTGGGATGGATGGTTGCAGCCATGTCGAGAGCTCTGAACTAGGGCACTTACTTTCGAAGCCATGTTCGACGGAAGCGCCAAACCGGGCCTGCAATCCACTTCAAATTTTAGGGTTAATTTTCACAACAGCTCCCTTCCTCGCATTGTCCACCCTCCTCGAATCTGAATTCCGGCGATCGATGCATTAGCGCACATATATTAGCCCTCCTCGGCCCCCCCCCCTCTGACGCCAAGCCCACGCCCCCGTCTCTCCCACACTCCGGCCGCATCAGCATCCTCCCACCCGCCGGGCGAGACTCGCCTTCCTCCGGCCGCCCAGAGACTTCCCTCGCGGCCGACCTATACCTGCTTATACCCAAGCAAAGATGAGGTCCACCACGCTCGGTTTGACCATCATTGCATTCTTCGTCACAACTGTCATCGCCTCCCACCAAGGCACGAACGCAGAGCGCATGGCGCGCGGCCTCCCGCCGCACGCCCCGCGTAGGCTCTACCGCCAGAGAGCAACCCCCGCGTCACGTACGTCCACCTCCCCTAGTCTTCGGGTCACGCATTTTCTTCCCATTTTCTTATCGTGGACGCACGGTCTCTCGACCGTGCGTCTTGCCTCACCTTCTCCGTGTTCGTGCAGATCTGCGTTCAAGGCATATGGGTGGGATATAAGCTAATGTCTGCCCATCCTTCATACTTCCAGCTGCGCGGCGCAGCCAGCCCTCCGGCTCGCCGTCAACGTGCTCGACAGGCGCCCTCCAGTGTTGCAACTCTGTCACCGAGTCAACCGGCAGTGCCGTGTCCTTTCTGGCCTCGCTTCTTGGTATCACGGTCCCTAATAACGTCCTCGTCGGCGTCACATGCTCACCCATCACAGGCGGAGGAAGCCCATGGTGAGTCCACCCCTCTGCTGCTATGCGTCTGCGTCTGCATCTGCATTTGTGCTAGATGGATGGATGATCATGGATGGATGGCAGCTGGTGGCGTCACCATCGCTCGTCCTCCACTTCCTGGTGGTGCAGGCCAGCGCGCCCCGCATCAATTTCGCTGTGTTTTCCTTTTTTCTTTTGCTTCCCAGCATTGATAGAATGGGTGGATCTGACACGTCCACCCCGTACCTGTGCGATAGCTCGACCCAGACAGTTTGCTGCGACGATAACAGCTTCAACGGCATCATTGCCGTTGACTGCACTGCCGGTACGTCCCCCCGCTTCCTCTGCTTTGCTCTACTGTATCACATCGCTAAATGCAGCTATTCCAACTCGTCCCCCCTGCAGTTTCCCCCTGAGTCGCCGATGTGCGTACAGCATTCGTCGACTCAACGAAGAGGAGCAGGGCCCGTACAAGCCTCGCCTCACAATCGACACTCCTTCTCCCACTCACGTTCATTTTCAAAGCCCCACCTCGCCCTACATCCGGTGCACTTGCACGGCGCTAGACGTAGACAGTTCCGTCCCCACCCCATCTATCCTGGCTTCGATATCCCCTCCGATCTTCGTTCCTTGCTCCTAGGTGCTTGTGCTGCCGTCCCCCGGCCCTCCACGACAGATGTATGCGTCTTTCAGTGGTGTATGTATACTGCCACTGCCACCGCCATTCACCTCTGTCATTAACGTTAAGATTACTGTGTTGAAATTAGAGTACGTGCCGATGCTAATGCTATGGTAACAGTCGTCAGGGATTTTGTCACTTGTGCTGTATGGACGGACGTCGCCCCTGCTTCAAGTGTCTGCCAATGTGGACTGTTGCTCCGGAGTATGAGTATTAATGTGCTGGATATTCGCCACAGCGGGGGAAGATGAGAGGAGGTGCATCGAAACATTTGCGTGCGGTGAATGAGTCCATCGGAGGGCTTGAGCAGAGCGGTGGCCAAGTCGGTTCCTCATCGTAAGCTTACGTCGAGGTCACCGCCACCGTGTTATGTAAGTGTTGTTACGTCACCATTGTACGGTACCGCTCGGTCTTCTGCTCATGACTCTCCGTCACTCATAGCTTCACCTTTCTGCAGCTGTCCGAAGGGAGGGTACTTACGTACCTAGTGCAAAGGCCGGTAAGCTCAAGACCACATGGAAGGCGAGACATTTCTGTCCTATTTGTGTCGGTTTTCACTGAAATCACCGACAGGCATAGAGAAGGGTTCAAAGCTGCTGTGCCTGGAGTGCGCCGACGTATTACACAGCATATGATGGCCGTCTGTGTAGAAGTCGTGGGTTGAGAGCCGTGGGGATGCATGTGAGAGCACGGATCCGTGAGTGCGGTGGCCGTCGTTTCCACTGCAGGTCGGCAGCGCCTTCCTCGACCTGTTCCTCGGTCTGGCGCATCATCGCTGGTTGAACTCCTCATGCAATCCTCAAGTTTGAGGTTCCAGTCTTCTCAACCAACCTAGGTGCAGAGCTCACCGCGATAAGTATTGGTTGCGCATTTCCGGTGTGTTCCCTCCCACGATTCTCTCCACCTCGATAAATGACCACAAATCGACGTCTTGGCGCGTCGATGGATTCTACTACGAGGGACCAACTCGAAAACTCGTGCCCGCGGGGCGCAGAGCGCTTTCCCCCAGGTCGGCGCGCCCCCTGGTCCGATGTCGCGCCATCGCGTCGCACCAGGAGGGCGGCGAAAATCCCACCTTCATCCCACATCGGCACGCCATCGTCACCATCCAGCAGCCTGGAGACATCCCCGAGGCATCTTTCGCCGCTCCGATGACAGACGATCCGCATCCGAACGAGCGCGTTGTGCCTCCCACTGACGCTGACGTATACAGCGCTCGACAGTAACATTCAGGAACGAGGCGTGTGTAACATTTTGAAAATCGTAATTCAGTGAGTACGCACCGCCTTCAAGTGCGGCTTCTCAGAGCATTAGTCAGGGCCGGAGCTGAGGACGAGCAAACACGTTGACAGATATTGAAGCTAACTTGCTGCAAGGGGGCGGCGCCTCGCTTTGAGAACACGACGTCGACGCCGCCGTGTCCGGCCAGTGACCGGTTGACCGGGGCCTCGTTCACTCGTCCATTGCTCCTCTCACTTGCCGACGGCCAGAATGAATGTGGCGCGCGAACGTGGCAGACAAGCCTCGCCAAGTGAAGATCGTAAGTAGCCCAGCTGGACGCTCGAGGTGCTATCGGCGTGGCGATGCAACGAGTGGCGGCCCGGGAGGAAGAGAGCCCAAGAGGGCCCGGGCCCGCCATTAATCCTCATTTGATGTCGAGTTCGGAGACTCGAGAGCGCGCTTAACTGTTCCTTGTTATCCCCGATCTCTGGGTGCGCCACTGGATGTCGCAAGAACATCTGACGCGACGGCGATGTTCTGTCGACCGTCCGAACTCCGTGGGTCCGTTGGATTTCATCGATGGGAAAATTATGCCGTTATCAATTAACAGCATATGCAGGTATCCACAGCGGGGGGAATAGCGAGGCTCGAAGACGCGAAGACGGACAGCAGGACCCAGCGTTACGGGGTTCTTTCGGGACGGTCGGACGGGTCGCTGTCGACAGTTAGGCGCCTGCCGAGCTCGATGCGGGCTTCGAATTCGAAGCCATCGCCGTGCAATCTAATCGGCTGCGCGGCATGTTTGACGGGAAGCGCCAGACCGGAGGTTGCATCCCAGTTCGAATTTTCGTTTTTGGGTTGGTTTTGGCAACAGCACCCTTCCGCCTCGCCTTGTCCGCCCTCATCGAATCCGAATCCGAATCAACCATCTATTAGCGCGCCCGTCATCAAAAATTCCTCGCGCCGCGCCCATATATCAGCTCTCCCTCCCCCTTTGCCCATTCCCCGCCCCGTCTCTCCCGCACTCCATCCGCGGACTCTCCCCCTTCTGAACGAGACTCGCCTTCCTCCCCTCCTCCCCTCCTCCCCGAGACCACCCTTGCGGCCGCCTATACCCGCTCAGCCCAGCAAATATGAGGTGCACCACGCTCGTTTTGACAGTCATCGCCTTCCTCGTCGCGACCGTCACCGCCGCTGCCGCCCGGGGCACGAACGCTGAGCGCATGGCGCGCGGCCTCCCGCCCCTCGCCCCGCGCAGGCTCTACCGCGAGCGTGCAACCCCCGCGTCGCGTACGTCCCGTCCATCTCTTTCTCTTTCCCTCATTGTGCATCGTCTTCCCTTCCCTCGGCGCGCCTCGCCTTCTTCGCGTTTGTGTATGCGCGTATCTGCAGCTGCAGCTGCATCTAGAGAGCGGCGTGTGCGGTGTATGTGTACTATATGCTAATGTCCGCGCATCCTTTGTCCTTCTAGCCGCGCGCCGCAGCCAGCCCTCTGGCTCGCCCGGGTCCTCGTGCTCGACGGGCCCTGTCCAATGCTGCAACTCGGTCGGAAGTGTGTCTGATCCCGTCGTATCGCTCCTCCTCGGTCTATTGGGCCTCGTCGTCCCATCCGACGTCCTCGTGGGCGTCACCTGCTCGCCCATCACGATCATCGGCGTCGGCGGGAGCAGCTCTTGGTGAGTACCTGTTCCTCCTATCAAGCTCTTCTGCCGGCTGCGATGTAGTCTTTGTTTCTTTTTTTTTCTGTGGCGCGCTTCGACGACGAATGTCGAAGTTTGATGTGAATGGAATGGATGAACGCGGCTGGCGTTGGCACCCTGCGACACCTGTTCACCTCCGTGCTTCGCGTCGATGTCGCACACCGCATTCTATTTCGTCTGTTCGTCCGGTGGTGGATCGCATGCATCGCGAATCGACGATTCTGACGCGCTCGCCCTGTGTCTGGGCCACAGCTCGGCCCAGACGGTTTGCTGCGAAGACAACAGCCACGGCGGCCTTGTGTCCATCGGCTGCATCCCCAGTACGTCCCCCCGCGTCCTCCTCTTTTCCTCCTGCCATCTGCTAAACGCAACTGCACCTGTAACTTTCGTCCGTCCTCCCTCGCGCCCACAGTCACCCTCTGAGCTGCGGAGGCGCAGCGTTCGTCGGCCCGGAGGAGAAGAGGGCCCGCACACGCCTCGCACCTCGCATCTCACATCGCACACGCCGCATCTCGATCTCGGACACTCCGTTTTCTCCAATAGACGTTTGTTTTTCAAATCCCTACCTCGCCCCACGCCCGGGGCTCGCGAGCCTCGCGTTCGCACACGCACAGCGCTAGGACCCACCTGTCTATCGTGGCTTCGATATCCCCTCCGCTCTTTGTTCCTCGCTCCTGGGTATCGGTATCGGTATTGGTATCTGTACTGCCCCCCCCCCCCGGGCCCCCCACGACAGATGTACAGTATGTGTTTCCTCGGTACTGTATGTGTACTGCCACTACCACTACTACTGTCACTGTCACTGTCATACCCTCACATGTTTCGCTCAGATGGATGGATGGACGTTCACGTTCCCTTCGGTGTCAGTGTCACTGGGTACACGTACACTGTGGCGTTGATTCTACAGGCACCGCACACGCAGGGTACTCGTCCTTTGTCCTTGGCTGAGTACTCGGTTCGTGCTGTCGATATCTATATGGGATGACGATGCGGATGGGGGCTTGGGATTCGGGATTGTTGTGTTGGACGTAGAGTACGGTTCGATGGGAATTCATAATCAGGGATTTTGTGGATGTCGTCACGGGCACGGCTGCGTCGCTGTTGCTGTCCGATGTCTTGGCGAGCACGCCACATTTGTTTGGAGGTCATTGCCAGGTAATATAAACGACGCTTGATTGCACTTGATACTCGACGTGCCAGAGCAGCGAAGCGCCGAGAGGACGATGGCACCGCCACTGGGTTCATGTCAGAAACGTTACGTAACTATTTTCCGACCCATTCAGAAGCCTTTCAATCTTTAAGGAACTTGTACCCATCTGTCCATTCCGACGAGCAAGACCATGGGTTAGTACTGTTTTGCTAGGAGAGTGCTTACAGTGCCGTGGTTCAAGGCTACGACACCACCTAGCAGCAGCGGCGACAAGCCTGAGGATTCGCATCCGAATCGTCATTGCTGCTGCATAGGACTTTGAGATGGTCGTCTCGCCGCGGTCGAGCTCGAACCTAAACACACACCGCCGGATTTCAAGCATGTCCACGCAGCGCGACCCCCCGGCGGGCCCTCGCTCGACGTGCTCGCGGAGCTGCTCGACGTCATCCACTCACTCTGCAGGCCGAACTGCTTCTCGCTTGCTCACCTCGTCCTGTCCGGCTGCGCGGGGAAGTTCAGGGAGGCGTGGTTTGCGTCCGAGTCCGGGGGCAGGGTGTAGCCCCACTCGCGGATGGAGAGGTTCCTGCGGGGGGAGTCGACGTGTTCGCAGCGTTAGCGCGGTGCTTCTGGCCTGAAGGGACGTCCGCGTGGGTCGCGCTGGCGCGCGTGTTTGGGAGGTTCGACATGCGGCGCGAGCTCGAGGAGGCGGTGAAGAAGTGACGGGAATACGTGGACGATGTGCCGATGGCGCGAGCGAACGCAGAGGCCGAGTCGGTGTCGTGCTCAGTTGAGAATTCGTCGATGTCGTTGCGAACGCGATGCCGGTGTGCTTGGGGCAGCCATCTTGCAGTGAAGCTGAAACGCGGTATCAGTACCGCGTCAACTGTGCTCTGGCCTTATGCCCGAGTCTTGCGTTCGAGTTTCAGGAGGCTGACCCTCGCGTCGTAAGGCGATCCGTGCTGAGAATATAGAGCAGACAGCGAGGTGACGCGCCAAATCGCAGATGGCAACAACGAGGATGGCAATGCCAGCAATAAAGTAATATAAATATGTCGTGTTTCTTGACGACCGACACTACAGGGACAGGGAAGCAACGGTTTCTGTTTAGGCAGTCAGCGCCCAGCACACAAGGGGAACAGTAGAATGCGCTCACCTTCAAGTTTTGGAACTCCTTTTTCGTCGCCTTCGAGCACACGCTGGGCGCACTCTCCTTCGTCTTCTGGTATCTCCTTCAGCACCCTTTTCCCGTCTTCCTCGACAATATTCCACCACATCTGCTTCCCGATACCCTCGACCTCGCGCATCTCGTCCCACTCGTACACGCCGCCATCCGTTTCCGAATTACCTGAGCCATCATGGCCCGCATCCTCAACGATAGCGGGGTTCGTTGACATGTCCGCGACGGCGAGATAGCGCAGCGAGGGGATTGCGTCGACGAGGGGCCGCGGCAGCGCAGATACCGCGCGCACGCGCTCCATCTCTCGCCACTTGGTTGCGTTCCGCGCTTGCACATTCAGCATGTCGTCCTCCATCCCAGGGATAATGATGGTGAGAAGTGGAAAGACCTGGGGGACGAGGATCTTGAGCAGCACGAGGCCGTGAATATGCCGGAGTGCGCTGGCGAGGAGGCGCCCCTGTCCGAGGCCCTAGTTAGCAGCCGGAATGGGGTGAGGGGACGACGAAACGGAACGCACCAGCCAGTCGTCACCGTCTCCATCCCGCCGCACCGCGCTGTAGCTGAGTTTGAGCTCCAGCGAGCGCAGCCGCGGCGCACACGCACAGACGTCCTTCCAGAACGGCGCAGAGCACTCGCCCGTCTCTACGCGCAGAGAGGCATAGAGGCCGACCGAACGCCTGGAACAAAGTACGAGGAGAAAGAGAAACGTACCAAGCCAAGCGGTTCACCGATCCAAGCATCCGTCCGATAACCAGGAACCAACCAATAAGTTACGAGCAGGAGAGAATGAAGACGAGGTCGATGGCGGGAAAGGGAAACAGGCAGGTTGGGCCAACTGCTAGACGTCGAGAGTCGTTAGTCATTGGTGTGCAAGAAGGAGACGGACGAAATGGCACGAACCTGAACAGCAGATCCAACCGTCGAGAGAACGCCTTGTACCAACGACCAGCGAGCACGGAGTGGGGAGTCGAGAAAAACGAGCGCAGAGTCATAGACGAAGAAAAGAAACGGGGGAGCGCATATGGTGGATGGAAAGAGAGTCGCAGAGACGGACGCTTGCAAGACGGCTCAGCTCGCCAAAGGCAAGGACTGCAAATAAATTCGAACCGTTAGTCGCACGTGGCGAGCAGAGACGAGAGGCATGACAAAAGACGAACCTGTATAGCCGCTCGACGATCAAAGCACCTATCTGCGCCAATAAGCCAACCAAAATAAAAACTAGAGACCAAGAAACGAGGACGAGTCGCAAGAGACAATGAGCGTGGAGTAGAAGAAGGGGAAAGCCGCGAGCAGTTGTTGGTGAAGAAAGAAGACCACAAGATGCGAGGACGTCTCGCGAGAGCCTGGATATAAACTATGTCAGCTACAAAGTAACGAGGGACGGATGGAGATAAAAGGAAATCAGACGAACCTAGTTATCGAAGAAGAGGACTGCGTTGGGGAACTCTCTTTTGATAACGACATTCCACAGCCACTCCATGGGGGTGCCGTAGGTAATGTCAGACGAGTCAGTCGGCCCAGCACCGCCAGTGAGCTGGGCGACGATGTCGTTATTGGCGCCAACGATAGCAGCTCCAGAGTCGCCACCTCGAGAAAACGGACCCGATTCATTGTCATAGGGGTATACCGCGGCCTCGATAGAGTCGAAGCTGCCCAAAAGACCATAGCGACGCTCGTGGGATTCGAAACCATTGAGTCGACCGACGGTGGTAAGCGTTGTGAGGCCACGCTTGATGACGAATCGCGTGGGGTCGCCCTTGATGTCCTGGCTGTTCGGCTCCCTGATCTTGGCGGCTTCGAGAATAACCCTGAGCTGGTAGAGGCGGTCCTCGGGATAGTCAAACTCCGAGGGCATGTCCACCCGAGGGTAAAGAAGATTCATGAACTTGCCCGAATCGATCTCCGTGCCTAGGATACAAAATATTTCAAAACTGGGAAATTTTGATCGGACAGAGTTACGCACCCAGGTCAATCGCGTTGCCCCGAAAGTTCGGCAGAAACTTCGCCTGATCCAACTTGATGACGCAGACGTCCCTCGTGTAGCCGTCAGGGGCGTCAGAGGCGTTGGTACCGGTAATGGGCGGCGACCAGACGACGTGCCCGATGACCCTGTTGTTGACGTCAGACCAGTCCTTCTTCAACGTCGCGTAGAAACTCTTGAGCTCGGTGATAGTCTTCTTCGTGTCTTCTAGACGTCGTTCGTACCTCGCCAAGTCCTCTGCCGCTCCTGGAACAACGCTCGCCACCCTCGCCGTGTAGGTCTTGACGTTCTTCTCCAAGACGACGACGGTGTTGTTGAGAGTTCCAATAAGGGCTTTGATGGATACGAGAAGGTCGTCAAACCCTCTGTTGCCCATGAGTATGACGTTCTTCATCGGGGCAGCTGCGTAAGTGTGATCAGAATGCGGCTTTTAAAGGAGACGCAGGAAATGAACGCACAAGTATCGTAACGATAGACACGGTTGCCTTCCGTATCAGGGAATAGTACATGACGGGCAGTAACGCCGTAGAGATCGTCGCCATTCTTGAAATAAAACCCTAACGTACCTTGCATATGCCTGGTCTTCAACCCGGCGATAGGCAGGCTGAGTGGAGTGGTAACCCAATCGATAACGCTCTTGAGCGGGTGAAATTCGTTTACAGGAGCGTAGAGGATGGGGCCAGCGAGAGGGTGAGCTTTCGACTCGCGATAGACGATGTCAATATCGTTAATGTCGTGTCGCTTAAGGAGTTTGATGATGTCCTGAGCGCAGTTGAAAGCAGCGTCGCCATTCGTACTATCCGGAACAACGCCAAGCCAGATGGTTACAGGACTGGTAACAAACTTGCCGCGCCCGTCCTCAGTCGACTCCTCCCAGCGGAAGCGAACGAGGTCGACGGAGGTGAGCTCGATCTCTTTGTCGTCGAGGAGTCGAACCGTCTTAGAAACAATGTCAGTCCACATACTGCCACGCTACGAGAAAGTCACGAACCGCTTCACGAATCATCGGCCACAGTTTTTTGTCCTTACTGAGTTTGGCATGCTCGTGGACGGTGAGAAGCTGGATCTTGCGAACGTGCTGAGATGGACCAGACGGGGGTGAGAAGACGTCCGTCGACGACCTCCAGATAAGCTTAGGCCCGAGCTTTCTGTCGCCACGAAGTCCGTGAAAGTAAAGATAGGCCTCGAGCTTAGGCACGCCGTGAGTAGAGGAGTCGACCGAGGTCGTGCCGGAGGCGTCGTCGCTGTCCCATAGTTTGAGCCGCTCGTTTGACGCAGAAACACTGGTGTCGGATGAAGTTCGTTTGGACTGAACGTCACAGTCTCGATCGAAATCGTCACTCTTGACGTAGGCACTCCAGTCGATAGCTAGAAGGGAATAGGGGATCAGTATAAAGTTGCAATAAAACGTAAAGAGACTCACGTGAGTTGGGTTCAGACATAACGAGTAAAGCAGTAGATGAAGTAAATGTGCTGAGTGAAGCTGAGCTGTCGAAGAACAGATCACAGAGGGGGGTCGTACGGCGCAGCAGAGAGTGAGGGCAGTCCTTTTATATGCCTAACGGAGAATACTTCGTCCCCTGGATTTCGGGTCTCCAGAGCGCCAAATTACGGTCCCCCCTTACGTGAGCTTTCCCGATCGGGCAACCCGGCCTCCCAACCGCCCGATCGGGCAACCCGGCCTCCCAACCGCCCGTTCGGGCGATCGCCCGCACCGCCCCACGTGCCACCGGCCCCGCTCGCCCCTACCGGGCCCCCGGAGACGGCACGAGCGAACAATTTAAGACATGAGAGACGGGAGAGCGGCACGCGAGGTGCCGCACCCTCGCCTGCCGTTTTCGTCGTCTTCGAGACGTTCCGGATGCGGCACGCCCGTCTCTCTCTCTCCAGTCCTTGCTCTCGTTCTGCTCTCTCTCTCCCGCGGGGACTCGTCCTTTTCTCCGCTCTTGTTTCTCGCTCTTGCCTGTCCGCGCAGTGCGGGGTCTCTCCCGCCCTCTCTCTCTCTCTCCCTCTCTCTCTGTGTCTCTCTCTCTCTCTCTCTCTCTCTCTCTCTCTCTCTGGCTCTCTCGCTTCGTTGCGGCCCTCTCGCCTGGGTTCCTGCCACCTCGGACTGTCCAGCACACAATGAGTCCCATGCTGCTCGCACCTCGCACCCCCAGCTCGCTGTGCCTCGCGGGCCGGTGTCTGATGTCGGGAAGGGAAGAGACGGGAGGAGATCAGAGAGCGGGGGGGAGAGATCAGGAGGCGGCGGCGGTAGCGACGGCGGTGCTGGCCCTTGGCTGAGAGAGTTGGCCGAGAGAGGCGGATGGTGGCTAGGGATAGCTGTTGGGGATGACATACGCACGAAGGACGGCACCTCGAGGGCGGGAAGTGGGTACACCGTGAGTCCTCGAGTAGACACGCGCGCGCATTGTGTATCACGCACGACGCGAATACATGCGGTGGACGGCGTCCGTACGCACTTCATGCGGAAGTGCACGGAGGTAAATGACAGATGGCGTCTGTGCGTCGTTCAGGTGGACGACGCGAGGTGAGTTGTATCGTTTCCAATGACCTCGGTGGGCAACCAGGTGGCCAGACGTTGGCGGACCTCATGAGAAGACGTGCGACAGGCTTCTAATTAGTGGTGCTCTAAAAGTAGGCCGTTATACAGGAAGTAAACTATAGGCGTGTGGATAAGTAAGTCAGCGTTGTCAAGATCAGGTGCGTTCATTAGTTTCGTCGCGGCGTTATTGTAGGGACGGTCCGAGTCCAGCCTCTTCAAGCAAGGTCCTCGCCGGTTGGCGAAAACTGATCGCGTACTTGGGCCCACCGCTAAGCGACCTCTGGCTGCTCCTGAAGTAGCTGTCGCCACTTCCCCGCGATGGCCTGGGCCTTAGTGCAAAGGTGCCGCTTCCCGGACTTCTTGTAATGGAAGTAGCCCCACGCCGTTGGGTCAGCGAGGTCGTTTCCGAAGAACCAGAGCGCGGCGGCGCAGTCCTGTTCATCGTTCTCCTTTCGGCTGCCCTGCAGGAGCTCGCAGATCATCTTGAAGTTGAGTCGCTTGCCGTCTTCATCCGAATACTTCGCCCAGAACAGCTCTTCAGAAGGGAAGCGCTCCTGTTCGGTAACAACATACTGACGGCGATGATGATCAGCAGGGCATGACTCTGGAGTGGCGTGTACACCACAAGGTACGTACCTTCCAAAGCCCCCACTGGACTCGAAGCGCGTCCCATGCATGCTGCTTGATGCCAGCCCGCTTCCGGTAGAAACGATCCCAGTCCTTGACGGGAATCCCACGCCCATTGACGATCAGCATATCCGAGGCGTACCAGTCCTTGAAGAGTTGGGAGAGGTTGCCGGCAAAGGTGACCTTCGGGGGATCAGGGACTTGGGCTTCGTGGAAGTAGAGCACACCATCTTCAAGATCAAAGACCCTCAGATACTCGGGAGGGATGACTTCATGTGCGATGACAATGTGGCGAGATGCAGTCGGCATTTCAAGCGCAGCGTGGGTGACAGCGGGCGTGGAATGGTCTTCGGAAGGAAGGGTCATGACCGGTATGTGTTCCTCAACTCTTGCCATGAGCACTTCAGGTGCCCGCGGTTCGCATGCCGTCATGCTGGTAGGTTGGACCTCACAAGGAGAGCTTATCATGTGGGTTCGCTCTGGGCATGCAAGGCCTCCGGTGGGTAGTGACCACATTGCATGCCGATCGGGTGGTGCAGATGTCAGCTCCCGAGGGCCCACCGTGGGCATCGTCCACTGGCTCACGTCGCCAGATTGTGGTTCAGAAGGTGTACTGGCTGAAGAAGGTGTGGCCAGGAGCATGGCCGTGTTCTATGCGGCAGGGCTTGCAGTCAGAGCCTTTGCTGTGGACGTCAACATACTTGCAACGTCGGAACGGAGGCAGGTAAGCTCTTTGTAAACTCCGCCACACTGGTTCTTGATCTCTTGGTGGTAGGAGATCAATCGGCGTTCCATACGCCGTACGGACAGGCTCTGCTGCGTGCGCCATGAGGTCTGAAAGGAGAAGAATGCAGCGCGGCAGGTAGGTGACTAACCCTATTGTGTGCCCACTCTTCATCCGCACCTTCGAGAAGCCCACCATGTGGTCCAGATGCTTGCGACCCCAACTCCTGTGAATTCTGTTGACCGGTCCTGTCCAACACTTGCTTCGCCTGCATTCTAGCTTAGAACACACTTCTCTCGGGGCACGCTCGGATGGCAGGGATATGACTAGATCACGGACTCACCCACTCGTCGTTGCCTGTCCTTCTCTGATTTGAAAGGACGCCAAGGGGCCGCACCTCGTGCCCATTGCGCTTCGGAAGGTAGACAGTCGATTGAGCCTTGGGGCCAAACAGGGTCAGAATCCTTTGTGAGGTAGGATCATTTTTTGCTGCACGTTCGGATATGTCACCCCGTTCGCGCAGCTGCTTCGGCTGCAACAGCTTGCTACCACCAGGTGAGATCAACCGTCGCCCTCTGTGCAACAAATATCACGCAAACGCACCTTTCCCAGCCCTTGGTCCCCAAATTGGCGAATGCGCGCAGACGGTCTATGAGCACATCCCGGGTGCCAGACTTGGGGAGACCATAAGCAGCCATATAGTCTTTCAGCACCTTCTTTTTCAGCTTCGCATTGCTACCATTTGGCAATATCAGCATGGTTCTGCAACAACTCATCTCGGAATAACTGACATTGTTATGTTGAATGTTTTCCAGTCTCCCCGAATGCGATCGACCATCTGGCCAGGCAGTGGGAGTGATAGTGTCTCCGGTTCGGTCACTCCGGGCTTGCAGCTACTTGTTGCAATGCCGGATGGGCCCCCAGAAGAGCTCGGATGGCTTTGAGTAGCATCAGATATTACGGAAACATTAGAAGACATAGTGTATGAGTTGTAGGTAGCAAGAGGTATAGGTGAAGGATCTCAGTGGGGGTGCTTGCCGGGTCCAACATTGGCACTGCCGGGGGGCTGGTGTTTGATCATCCCCCAAGCTCCGTTACTGTCAGTCCGTCGCTTAGGCACTGTGCTGAACCGTTTACTAACTGGCGGGTACACCAAATCATCTCTCCTATCGTGCACTGATCTACCACATTTTCTATTCTCAACCTCTACTCTGGCTCTATGGCATGAACGTGCTGACGAGGACCCTGGAAAGCATTCAGCAAACTATACGGACAGCTGTCGGTTCTGAGTCAGACATTTCAGTCTCGGAAGTGGCCGAGGATTATGAGGCGGAGGTCGAGGCGATGGAAAATGCTGTCGAGGTTGAAGAAGAGGTTGAGGCTGATCCGGCATATCTCGTGTCTTTGGACAGTCGCAAGAAAAGAAAGGTCATTCAGGAGGACCTGGAAAGGCACGTTGAGAAAGCATCCAAGCACGTCGTTGTCCCGAACACCCTGAGGGACTACATTAAGTGCATATCTTAATCTTCCCTGTCCTACCTTGTTCTCATTCCTCACATGGCTGGACATGATAGCATATGGGCAATGTTTGTGCAATTCGTGGCTCTGTTGAAGGTTGTGAGCGAATCCGATGCTGCTCAGGATGAGTTTTGGAGAACACTCCCAAGTCAGCTTCCGGTGTGGATTGCGGCATTCATTATGAGCAAGTATGTATTTGTTGTTATCTACTGCATTCTATTGGGCATTTCTGACCATCGTGAAGGGCAGATGATACCAATGTCTTTACCGGGGAACCCAAACCCTTGGACATGCCTCGCACGACGTATGCGAATGCTCAGAAGCTGCGAGCAGCGATCAGCCACAAGTTTGGTCAGGGTTTCAAGCTTGGAACACAGGCATGGGAAGAGGATCTGGAGGCGGGAAAGTGCAAGGGAAACCCCTCACTTTCAGTGGTTGTTTCGGAGTACATGATCAGCCTTCACCGCCGAAAGGTACAAATTTTATCATCCCAATCAAACTAATCAATGAGACTTAAATGCATTCATGACAGGTCCGTCAGGGCGAACAGGTGACCAGTGCACGTGCAGTTGATCACTAGACCATGAAGAAGCTTTGGGAGTTTAATTGTGCATTCCCTCATTCAGACCCAGGGCCTCAGAAGCGGCAGAAGCGCAAGGCTGAACCTGATTTACACTGGGGTGGTCACAATACAAGGCAAATGCTTCATGCATTGTATGTTATCTCCATGCTGTGCCTGCTGCGGTATGATGAGGCCTTGCAGATCATGTGGCACGATATCGAGTTCACATACCATGACAACACTCCTGTCGCTGTACTGAAGCTGCCATTTCGGAAGACACATCAGAATGGCGGTGAGTGTGTTCTTATTCTTACTTCCCACCTGAGATGCTAATCTGGGTTGCCTTGACTTGACTGCACAGTGTGCGCCGTTTACTCTTTGGCCAAATCCGGACCGGCCGTGGATGGACAGTGTTCGCGCCCTGGCGACCTGGTGGAAGATATGCCAAGACACTGGCCTGAATACTAACGGATATGTCTTCCGTTCCCGCCAGCATGCAAGTGATGAAATGAGTGCACGGCCACAGGATGTAATGGTATGCACTCTGCACTGGCACTTATTATCTGCTCCGGACGCACTGACATTTTGTATGGGCAGTCATCAAAGAGCTTTCTCCAGTGTTTTCGCAACAACCTTTCAGATGTCGGCATTGATCTGCGCTCCTACGGAACACACTCATTCAGGCGGGGAGGATGTCAATACCTTCATACTGAACTTCGCTGGCCCATGCGTAAGATATGTGACTGGGGCGGATGGGCAGAGGACTTTGACAATCCCGGCACCATCTTCAGGTATCTGTTGTCATGGGTGGACAGTCCACATGCGCAACGGAGCAATTACTTCAATCCCAATCCTACAGGCACAGACCAGTGCACATCTTGTGGTTGCACTTGTGAGTGTGCCTGATCTGGACAGCTTTTGAATGTAGCACAATATTATCACTTTGCTTGTATAGCTACTCATATATTACATGGATACATGCTAATGATATGGGTGAGAACAGTGTGGATACACCACTAGTCAGAATCCGAGAGAGTCAGGTCAATGACTTCCTCTTCCGGGCACTGAGCACGTGCAAAGGAGTTAGACAGGGAGGTTGTGACTATGCTGGTGGATGAGCTTGCAGGCACTCGAGTCGTGGCAGGTGCATGCAATGGTCTAGGCATGCAAGCTGCAATCTGCATGCACGACGGACCAGGGGAGGTGCTACACGACTTGCCGCAGTCACAGAAAAGAATCATATCCTTGATGGGAGTGACAGCTGGGGTATGTGCAACCTGGGACGATGCTGAAGCATGATGACTGCTAGATTGAGACAAGAGGCTCCAGTTGCTAGACTGCCAGTGAAGGATCAGTGAAGACAATTACATAGCAACAAATGGACTGACACCAACCTTCATACTGCTGTGCATTGCAGGGTTGAGATGTACCCAGCCATACATGTACCCTTCCATAGTGAACATCGGGTTTACCATCAGCGGTCGAGCTCTCTCCACGATGACAGCTGGGAGACGGAACATGGATGACCGCCCAGCCTAGATGAGGATGTGCTCTTCGGAGGCAGCTTCAGATCCACGATACACACGCAGCCTACGCAGTGCCGACGTGACTGCCTCAGCCATGCCGCTGTCAAAGATCTGGAGTTTACAAAGCGTGTAACCAAAAGCGGGAGGCTCGCCAACATCTTCCACCGTGATACCAACAAGGTGACAGACAGGAGGAGCCTATAGCAACCAGAGTCAGTGCAAAGGGCAAGTGGCTTTGGCCAACAGATCATGTCTGTGCTGGAGCGGAGAACTTGATGACTCACTGGGCGTACACGCTCCTCTCTTCCCAGGCCCTCCATAATAAGCATATGAACGACCTCATTGGACCAGAACAGGTTGCGACACTTCTGGAGGAGCTGAGGGCGATTCCCCCAACCAAAGTGAAGCTTGCATAAGGCACCGAGACATGTGAAGTCAATAGGCCGGGGATGGATGATGGCTAGATATGAAGAGGTGGGGAGCAAGGCAGGAGACAGGAGCTGATGGAGGACGTCGATGTTCAGGAATGATGAGGGCATCTTGTTCGCGAGTGCATGGTTCACCCGCCCGATAAAGCCCCTAGGATCCATGTGCAGGCAGGCACGGACCTGATCACGCCAGCCTTCAAGGTGCTTGCAGAGTTGGTGATCGTCATTCTTGTACTTGCCAATTACATCAAACAGCTGCTGCCCGACGCTGTAACGAAGGAGGCCGTGAGCTGTCTGATCCCCACAACTACTGAGGCCGGTCTAACAGTGTTTATCAGAATCGCAACAGTTTGCACAGAGCATGAACGTCCGCACCTGGTCATAGTTGTGATTACGGGCACTAGCTCTTGTCCTCCTCCGTCTCGACGTCACTGGCCTCCTCCTTCTCCCGCTTCTCCCACTTCTCCCGCACCCTCCGGATGTCTGCCTCGATGCTCTTGCAGATCGCAAGCTTCGCAGCACGCTGACAGATCTCTGTCAAGTCAGCACTGGAGAAACCGTGTGTGCTTTGAGAGGAAGTTCAGGTCCACATCCTGCACAACGGGCGACTTCCTTAGCGTGGCCTTGAGAATGGACAGACGGGACAACTTGTTGGGGAGGGGGATGTAGATGAGCTGGTCGAGACGACCGGGACAGAGGAGAGCAGGATCGATCTGGTCGGGCCTGTTTGTCACGCCAATGATGAAAATGTTCTTCTTGACATCCATGCCATCCATTTCAGTAAGGATCTGGTTCAGGACACAGTTGCCCGCACTGCCAGCGTCGCCCGAGGACCCACCATGCGCCTTTGTGATCGAATCCAACTCGTCGATGAACATGACACATAGTGCTGCAGCGTGCGCCTTGTCGACAATGTCACGAACATTCACCTCAGACTCACTGAACCACATAGTAAGCAGTTCAGGACCCTTGATCGAGGTGAAGTTCGCCTGCATCTCGCTTGTGATGGCCTTCACGAGCAGCATCTTACCGGTACCGGGAGGACCGTAGAAGAGGACACCCTTTGACGGTGACATGCCGTACTTGAGGAACTTGTTGGGGTGCTCAGTGGGGTACTGAACAGTCTCTTGGAGCTCCTGCTTGACCTTCTCGAGACCACCAATGTCCTCCCACTTGACATTGGGCACCTCCACAACGGTCTCACACAGCACGAAGGGGTTCAAGGTGCCGAGGGCGAAGCGGAAGTTCTCCATAGTGACACCAAGTGAGTCGAGGACCTCCGCATCGATCGTGTCCTTGTCCAGGTCAATGAGATCCATCTTTTCATGAATCTGTTGCATCACGGCTTCCGAGCAAAGCGCCACAAGGTCGGAGCCAGCGTAGCCGTGAGTGTCCGCAGCAATCTAGAGTGCATATAATTAGTCAATGGGAAAGATGAGATTGTACAAAATGAACTGACCTGCTCCAGATCAAGGTCATCGGCAAGCTTTATGTTCTTGGTGTGGATACGAAGAATTTCGAGATGGCCAGTGGGGTCCGGGATGCCAATGTCGACCTCACGGTCGGACTGACCGAACTGATGGAGAGCAGGGTCAATGGAGTTGGGGCGGTTAGTCGCAGCTATAATAACAATGTTCGAGCACGCCTTCAAGCCGTCCAAGAGAGTGAGCAGCTGGGAAACGATGTGGCACTCGACCTCGCCATTGTTTCGCATTGATCAGCAGGGTGACCCTTGGAGGGATGGCAACATCGAGCATGTGCTCGTGGGCAGTGTTGTGGGAGTGACACATCATGAAGTGGTCGTAGATGTGAACATTGAACCTATCGCACACGAGCGCAAAGCATGTCAACAGGATCGCGGGGACGGAGAGAGACTGACAGACCTCCTGTCAGTCCCACTACATAGCGGGCTGGTCAATGGGCATAGGGACGAGGGGACAGGGCAGAGAAGATGAGCAGGGGTGAGAACTGGACACGGTAGTCGCTGGTGGAAAACGCGAAGACCGAGGCAGCGGAGGACTTTGCTTGAGCAAGCCAGAGGGGCCATCGACATGCATGCTCAAGCCATCCAAGCAAGGTCATGAACGGGCGAGAAGATGAGCTATGAAAGGAACAAGAGTGAGTCGAAGTAGGGGAGGGAGGAAGGCGGAAAGTGGGTGATGTGGTGCAGGGGAAGGAGCGTGGGTGATGGTGCGCACCAGGTGCATACCCACCCAATGGTCGAGACGGGCGTCCCAAGAGACCAGAAGTCTGAGATCCAAGAGACTAGAAATCGGAAGGAGCAGGAGAGCTACGTGCGACGGTTTGGCTGGCTGCTCTGCGAGGGGGAGGGGGTCCACAGACAGCTGTGGATGCTCCGATTTCCAGTCCCCATGGGAAAATTCTGGTCTCCTCGGCAAGATGGCCCAGGACGGCGAGGAAGAACTCCGGGACGTCAGCAAGCGTGCCAGCCCATCAGAGTGCAAACCAACATGGCAACCGACGTGGACCAGACTCCGAGCATGACTGAGCTGCTGCATTCAACCGTCATGAGCGCTTATTCCGCTCTCTTTCCCATTAGCTTATCATCACCACAGCGCACACTGCCTGCCTCGCCCACAACCCACCCCCACCATTCATCGTGTATCTGTTCAGCATCCCGATATCAACTCATCTCACGCAATATCTCACGCAATTCTAATTCCGGCCCTCAAAAACCACCACGCAGTCAGCTGTCTCGCGATCTTGGACCATCTTGAGAGACTGGGCGAGGGGACGTTTGAGTGGACACGGCATATTTAACAGTGGTGAGTTGTTTCACACATAGTTCTGCATTGTTCTCTATCTGCGAGCTCGCATATACGTGCTGTGGTTTTGTTGTGCTCCCAAGCACACATCGCCCCCCGTATATCCTCCAGTGATCCCAAGCTGTCCTTTCAGAGGACAGCCGCAACTCTCGGTGCTCCCCTGGTCAACGGCGAGCAGTGGGTCATCGTCCTGTGCCACACCACTGAGCTCGCTTTCCAGACCAAGAGCGAATACACGTGTTTCATGAAGTACATGCTCCGACGTCCGTGTTAGTACGTCGTTCCGATGCACACCTGCCGTGGAGGACCCATCGCCCTAGATACAAACAACTGCACAGGTTTCATGGAGTGCCTACTTGATGTCCGTGTCAGCACATTCTTCTGCGGCATGCCTGTGGTGAAGGATGCTGATCTCTTCTGCGACAAGACCAAGTATCTGCACATACAAAGTCCTAATGTTCGTGTGCGCTGAGGTTGTCCTGCCGTGTTAACCACCTCCACTGCTTCCCGTCAGAGCCTCCAACCCACGCAGTCACGGAGTGTTGAACTTGAATACCCCAGCATGGCCTGTGCATTGCCATCGCGTGCGGCGCCGTACCCGATGCCAGGGGTCCTCGGTGGAAGTTCCGTCGCTTGCGACAAGTGACAGCAGGGGACCTGAAGCCTGCTTATGTCAGATCACCGGGGGACCTTAAATCTTTGTGTCCTTAGTCTTACTTCTCCTGGAAAAGTACGCGGTCAAGCACGCAGTCAAAGCACACAGTGTCAAGACATAGTTACCAAGCGCCAAGTCCTCGCAATGCGCTGTTTCTGCGCCTTCTATCGATATCAGCATCAATCAAACACTGCCTCACACTGAGAACTGTCACCGTTTCTCCGGTGATATCAACTTCCTACAAACTTATACCCACACAGCCCCAAAGGATCTAAGCCTCCATAACAACCTACCAATACGAAGTCTCAGTTTAGTGGAAGTTGCACAAACAACAGACGAGCACGACAAAGAATAGCCTCATGAATGGTGCCGGTGATACAAAATTTCCGATTCTCATTCCCAGGATAGCTAGATTGCAGTTAGGCAGTGCAATCCCGAAGGCACATCATGTGGGACAGCAGAAGAGATTTTGGGGCTGCAGAGGTGGTAGATTGGATCTCAATTCATGTCGAACCGATGACTTGGGCTGCCGCATCACCTTCGCCTAGAACTGCAGAGTGTCATGCGTCGAAATTTGGCTTGATGCGAGGAAACCGCACGTCGGCACCCAATATCAAATCTACAAATAGAAGCCTCGTGTGACCAGGAGCAAGCTCATTCTAGATGGCCAAGACTATGTGAAAAAGGGGTGTGCAGCACGCCATATGACTGTGAGGTGACAAATAGGGGTCAGCTCGGATAGGGTCCCCAAACTCAAGAATCCAGGGCCAAGTCTAGACATCTGGATATGACCACATGGTCCACCCGGATCTATACAGAAGATTAAACGGCGATGTCAACAGAAGCTCATTTCTAGTTTCCCAGTCGGGGATTTTGGAGTTACAGACTCCTTTCCCGAGCACCGCCAACTGTGGTACCCTCGAAACTGAAAGTTCATCAATCAAACACTGCCTACTACCCGGTCCTGTATCCGATCTGGCTCCTCGGAACTATGATTTCCCCGGAGGTTCCCAAGGCCTGTGCATATGTGATGTCTCAATGAATCAGAAAAGACACTATCTCATGACACTCCGGTCTATGTTTTGGCCTCATCTCTGAACACCAAGCTCCTTACTGTCCAGTTTCTGGAACCGTCAAAGACATCTTGGTGATGCTTCTATGACAACAAACTCTGAGGGCACTTGATCTCACGCTGCCCCATTTTTAGAATGGTCACCATTTCTCCGGTGATATCAGAGTTCCTGAGCACTGATTCCCACACTGCCCCAACCCCAAAATTATTATGAACCTTCTATCGGATCTAAGTCTCCTGTCACAGCCAATCGACTGTGCCACCAAACAAACAAGGGAAACGGCTCACTGAGGGGCCACACAGAGGGGTGGGACAGAAGATGAGGTAAAGGAGGATAGATTGCCTAGACTAGAAGGCGCAGGGAGGCAGGGGCTGTTAGGCTGCCTACAGTAGAAGGGGAGGAAAGGAACAGAAGACAGAGTCTGAGGTTCCCTGGCCCCACAACACAGCCCTTATATACTACCATGGGTTCAGGGCAG
>JAKLMY010000286.1:0-35016 GCA_022814645.1 Ganoderma meredithae | reverse complement strand
CTCCTTGACCCACCCACCACCATGTCTCGGCCACAAGATGACAGGAACCAGGAAGCTACGGTATACTTGGTGCGTCCAATGCCAGCAACCATACTCCGTGTGCGCTAAGCCTTTGAAATCCAGGGAAACTTGGACGAACGGTGTTCAGACGCACTCATATGGGAGTTGATGTTGCAAGCAGGGCCAGTCGGTGAGTACAGCTGCTCCTACGTGCGATTATCTGCTGAACATATGAGGTCACCCTGGCCAGTGAATGTTCATCTACCCAAGGACCGTATATCAATGGCGCACCAGGGCTATGGTTTCTGTGAGTTCTTGACCGAGGAGGATGCAGAATATGCCTGCAAGATTATGAATCAGATCAAACTGTGGGGCAAACCCATTAGGGTCAACAAGGTTCGTAAGCGTCCTTTTGCTGCGCATGTCTGGTAGCTAAGCTGTCTGTCTGTTCACTGCGTTCTGTCACCGCCCTCGCTCCCTCCACGGCTCACCATATCGTTCGTATGACCGTCCTCATTCGGCAACGCTAGGCGTCTTCTGACAAAAAGCAACTCGACGTGGGCGCAAACCTCTTCATTGGGAACCTCGATGAAAATGTGGACGAACGACTGCTTTACGACACTTTCAGCGCGTTCGGAACGATGGCAACTACGGCCAAGGTACGTCGTATGTCCGCTCACCGCATGCCGCCGCTCACCGTTTCCCTTCATCCTCCCCACCTTCTATTTGATGTTTTCACGGCACGTTTCTGTTATCTCATTCTACGCGCTGCGCCCTGTCATCCCAAACATTCCGACCGCAACCGCGACTGCGACTGTGTCACGCCACGCCAGATCGCGCGCGACCCGCAAAGCGGAAAATCAAAAGGCTACGGATTCGTCTCCTACACCGACTTCGAGTCCTCCGACGCGGCAATCGAGTCTATGAATGGCCAGTTCCTTATGAACAAGGCGATCACCGTCCAGTACGCGTTCAAGAAGGATGGCAAGGGCGAGCGCCACGGCACGCCCGCCGAGCGACTGCTCGCTGCCCAAGCCCGCAAGAACAACGCGCTCCCCGTCGCGGCACGCCCGCCCCCCGCTCCAATGGGCGCGTTCGGCGCGCGCCCCCCGATGTCCGGCTATCCCCAGGGTCCGTACCAAGGACAGTTCGCCGGCGCGCTCGCCGCCGCACCGCCGCCGCCACCCGCTGGATTCACTCCACAGCAGACGATCGTCCCGCAGGGCATGCCACAGGGGATGCCCATGCCACCCCCCATGCAGGGCATGCCACCGCAGGGCATGATGGGCATCCCGCCCCCACCCCCGCCTGGGGTCCCGGTGTACAACCCCCAAGCTGGCTTTGCTCCCCCTCCCCCACCGCCTGGATATATCCCGCAGGGCATGCCAGGGATGATGCCGCCGCCGATGATGGGGCCACCCGGCGGCATGCCTCCACCGCAGTACATGCCTCCGCCCCAGCAGATGTGAGGAGGAGCACGCTTCCAGCAAGTGCGGGGGCGTTGCGCTGGGCTGGGCTACGTGACTCCGAGCTGTGCTGTGGTTATGTGGTTCTGCGGTGGTTCTAGTTTTCCGCTCCACGTCTGGCTCTGGAGCTCGGATCGCGGACGATTGCGCTGGGCGGGCTTGGGCTGGCGCCTCCATTCTATTTGCAAGCGGTGTTCTGTGGCCGTAGTACGTCCCCCGATGACGCTGTAGTGTTGTCAGCTATCGCATGGCGTGCACCCCTAATGACTACGATTCTCGCTTTCTAGCCCCCAGACCTCATTGCAATGCTCGGCATGCACCACCATGGTGTTCGCGCCCCCTTGTGGCGTGCCCTCCCTGCCTTCTCCCGCGCGCCAAATGGCGTCCAGAAGGAGGAAGGCGTTCGATAATGCCTGCCCGACAAGCTCAGACTCGGCTCGGGTGATAGCGTTCCGCTCCCAGGCGTGCATTATAGCTATAGGTGGCTGCCGTCTATTCACTAAAGCTCCACCTCCGCCCTCCGTCGAGGCTTTCTTGGTGTATTCGTTCCGGCGATGGTCGGTCTTTCGCCTTCGAGTTGGGTTAGGTTGGATAGGAGGCTGCGTCGAAAGTACCCGAGTGCACTCAGGGCCCTTCTTCTCCCACTCGTCCTTGACTGGATGGCCTTCTCAGAGCGTCCGGGGAATGAGGGCTTACGACACTGGCGTGATCCCGGTCGACGATATCGTGCCCGGTCTGCGTTCGTTGAGAGGCCGAATACGAAAGGCTGACCATCGTGTGCGTGCGTTGACTGCCGATAGTGACAAGGTTCGAGGCACGAGCGATCCTTTACGTTGCGTGCATGTCGTAACCGCAGGCTCCGCGCGAGAAGCGCGTCTGGACCGGGCGACCGCGACCTACACATGTAAATCCCGGCGCCTGGCGCAATTGCAAGTGATCACAATGTTCAGTATTTTGCCAATGCTGACTGGGGCGTGTGCCCACTACGTTGGAGAAGCTGCTGAGCCTGACAGCACTCTGTCCGCTTTCTGCTGAGGGTGCCTTGCGACCGGGGCCGCCGCGGGCCTTGGCTCTCCTCATCGCCCAGCAGCAGCAGACCCATTGTGCTCGCCGACGTCCCTGACTGCTGTGCGCTGCGGGCGGAGGGTGAACGTGCTCCCGATATACGTTACGGGCGTTCCCTGAGGGACAGATGGTGCGTATAGGGTTCCATTTAGAGCCACCGGCGTGGTTGATCGTGAAGCCTGATCAAGGCCTGAGGCTTGGCGCGAATATTGATAGGTTTTCAATTTTCCAGTGCGAGCGTCCTAACCCTCTCCCAGTCCATCTTCCTCTGCGTCTGTCTCTCCCTTGCGTTTCCCGGGCCGTCTTCTTCACCTTTCATCTATCCCCCTTCGACTCCATTCTTCTCCCTCTCCACACCCTCCTCTCCTCTCCACCTCTCCTCGCCATGACAGGGCACGACCGGACCCTCAGCCCTGGCCAGTAGCGCTAGCCACTACTCAGTAGTCGCCAGCTCCTCGACGTCCGGCACGTCCCCCCTCCACTTCACCCCTGCCCGTTCCGCGACCTCGAGCGCGACGCGGCGCACGGCGCGGACCTCCTCGCGCGACGCGCCATTGCGAAGCGCGTTGCCGAGGTGCCAACCGATCTGGCGGGGCGCGTCGACGGCGATGAGCGCCGTGACCATATTGTAGATCTGCTCGGTCGTCGACAGCGTATCCGTCCCGCCGTAGGTCATCCCATATCCGACCGTGATGCAGAACCAGGCTGTGTGCGCGGGCCCCGCCCCGTGCATGCAGCATAGGTGCGTGCGGTAAGTACGCGAACGGCGGCGGGGAATGTGGAATGTGCCGTGTGGATGTGCGACACATAACATGCATGCGAGAGACGAAAGGGGGAGGGGAGCGTGAGTTTGAGTTTGGGTTTGAGTTAGTTAGTAATGTGAGGGCGAGGAAGGACGGGACAGACCTAGGTCGGGGTATGCAGTGTCGAGGAGGCTGTATATTGAGGGCGCCGTCTCGCGGTAGATGGTCTCGAAAACCTCCTCGCCGCGCTTGTCCCAGTCTGCGGGCGGCTTCGTGTCTCTGACAAAGCGAGAGCGGATTTAGTGGGGGATTCGTCTGGCTTGGCTTGGCTCTCGGGAAGCCGGAGCGCTTACCGCAGCGGCTTAGTGTCTCGGAGGTGCTCGGGCATGACTTTGTTGAGCGCAATCAGGCTCTCGATTGCCTGGGAGGAGCAGGGGTCACGTCAGTATACTGCTGCTCATCTCATCTCCGAAGTATTATTGTGCAAGCATGAGCTTGGAATGGATGCGAAACGATGCTATGGATCTTCTCCAACTTATAATCAACCACCATGCTTGGGCTCCGTAATATGATTCTCTCTCCGAGCCCCGCCATAAACTGCTCATCAACGGGGGATCAGTATCATCTGCGTGCGACATAGTACGCAGAATACTCTATGCTGAACACGGTGTCGACGGCTGATCCGGAGGCAAGGAGTCCCCTCACCACCTCCCTCTGTCGAAGGTTGAAACTCAACAGAACCGATACAGCGCGCTGAATACTCTCCCAGCAGCACAGTCACATATGCACTCGCCATCCGACAGCATCCGCCTCTGGGAACGCAAGTGTCATCACTCAGCGAGACAGCGTGCGCCTCGGATACGGAGCAAGAATGGACTTGACCCTACTGGATCGCGCAACAAACCCTGTGCATAACGCATACTAACGCCTCTGACTGACCAAGTCCCATGGAGCAAAAGACTCATACTCACCCGTGGTAAGCCGCAGATGAGGCTCGCCCGAAAGACTGCCTCGCGGACCTTGCGGGCGAGGACGAGCTGCTCTGCATGCGCCGCGTCCTGCGGTGTGCCCGCCTGTGTCTGCGCCTGGACGAGGTCGTCCAGGGAGTGCTTGAAGACGAGGGGCACCGCTTCCGTTACGTTGGACGCGGTGAACGACACGGCGGCGATGAGGGCCCAATGATGGGAGGGGCGGTCAGGGGAGCCTGGGAGGAAGGCGGCTTTGAGGGTGGAGAGGAACTCAGGGGTCGCGAGGTCGGCCATGGCGGTATAGGGAGAGGAGATATACAAGTGAAGGTGAGCGAGGACGCTTTATGCACGAGTGTTTATGTCAAATTCCAGAGGCAGACGTGTAACGACTTTGCTGACTCAGGACGGGTCAGATCGATGATTATCGGCCGGGGTCCGAGTCGATGCGTGGAAGCAAGGCAGCAAGGAAAATAGGCGTACGAGGAGGAAAATGGTGAGGATCCGGATCCGCTGTGAGCGTAGCCTAAGCTTGGGTGCAGTGACCAGGTTGGGACGTTCCAAGATGAGCCGACTAGACATGGAGTTCGGCGAGGACAGGTACGACTGGTATCGCTGGTAGCGCCCGCTCTGGGAAAGCGCCGTCAGCCACCGACGCGTCTGGGCGCCTGTGGTACGCGTGATGTCACAGGGCGGGTGGTCCGACGGCTGGAGTTGCCATAGATGTGCGTTCGCACGGAGGCGGTCGCGGGGGGGAGGCGGGTGGTCGTCATGGGGTCCCCGTTCTTTCTCCACAGCCCGGTTTGGGCCACAACCAGGTTCAGAACCTATCTCAGGCTGGTGCCAGTGGGCCGGGGCGCGCACGCGACGGGCTGCTGAATAAATACACTTTACCTGGTCCACACCCGCCTTTCTTCGCACGTCCCCCCTCTCTGCTCTGCTCGACTCCCACCGTCATCTCCCGCCCCGCGTCCCCTGCAGGGCTTGCTCTCGGATCCCCTGCCAATCGACTTCAACAAAAGCACGATGCGTGAGTGGCTGGACTTACCCCTAGGACCTCGCATGTGCGAAGAACAAGCCGGTTTGAATGGCTGACCGGGTCTTCGTTCATCGTACCAGCGCCGAAAAAACGCGCCGCTGAGGATGAGGGCGCTGGCCCCACCACCCGAAGCGCGAAGGCTCCAAAGACCGAATCCCCTGCAAAAGCCGGGAAAGGCCGCGGCGGCAAGAAGGGCCTCAAGGTGCGTGTCTCGCTGTCCGCAGCCACCAGCGAACCGACGGGAGGTCCTGGTCTGCGTGCAAACTAGAACTGTTGATGGTTGACCGAAAACGCAGGCAAATTTGGCCGCCTCCGCGTTCAAGGCGCGGGCGCTGCCCATGCACATCAACATCACCCATACGGCGCCCGACGAAGCCACGACGAGCAGCATGTCCGCAGACCCGGGCTTCATCGGCACCTCGACGCTCGTCCCGAGCACGTTCGCGACGGGGTCCTATGGCTGGAAAGGCAGCAAGCGCTTCACCGTTGAGCTGCCGAACCCCGAAGGTGCCGAGGGCGAGGACAAGGAGAAAGTTCATGTCATGTTGACGTGCGTGCTCATTCGCTCCGCTCTGAATGTTCCGTCCTCCGGCTGACTGACGTGACCCGTCATTTGACTCCGTGCAATTCGACGGGCTGGCGTGTAGGATCAATGCAACTGTCATCGGAAGCAAGGGCGCGAAGGAGGAGGGGGAGGGAGCCGAAGGGGAGGCCGGTGAAGAGCACGCAGAAGAGGGCACAGAGCATGCCGAGGCGAAGGAGGCTGCTGAGGCTGAAGAGAGTCTCAAAGAACCCAAGGAGGTTAAGGAGACGAACGGAGATCCGAAGGATGATGCCATGGAAGAGACCAAGGACGGAGAGTAGTGGGCCTCCTCTTCAAGTTGCTATCAATTTGCGCCTATCATCTGGTTTCTTCTGTGTACTGCATATACTCGGTGTATTCGCCTGTAATGTGCACGCATATATGGTGGTTAAACGGTGTGCTCGAGCATAGATCGATTTGCAACTCACCTCGCTGGCCGTGATTCTACAAAGTGTGCCGTCGGCCCTCCGTGCCGTGCTTCTCGAATCAACTTCTCGACAGTTGTTCTCCCATACCATTGAAAGACCACTGCACAAGCCTGCGAAAGGGAGGTCATGAAAGAGCAAAAGCAACACACGAAATGCGGCGAGTGTGCCTGACCCAGTCACGGTCACGACCAGCCTGTTTGTGCTCTGGCGCTAAGGTCGCGTCCTGCTCTCCTCCTTGACCTACCTCTCCATTAAGCACCGGTCTCTCCTCATTTTCGTTCCTCGTTCCCCTGTGGCATCCCGTCTCTCCCATCTCACTGCGGGAAGTAGGCCACCTCACTATGGATTCTGAAGACGCACACATGACCTCTCTCTCCGAAGACGAGCAGCTCGAGGACCGGCCAGTCACCAGCAGCGCGCCGACTACCCCATCCCGACGCGGCGGGGTCTCCGTCGCCTCCTCCGACTACGAGCCAGACTACGACGACAACGACTACCTCCCGGAACCTGACCCCGGCGAGCCCTCGCAAGGATTCGCGACCCAGACCGCGTTCGACGCGTACTTCCTGCACGCCTCCAAGCCCGCGCGGACCTCGTCGAATGTCTTTTCGCACCTCGTCCCACCGCTTACGCCCGAGGAGCACGCTGCAGCGCTCGCGAAGTTGCACGAGCGGGAGCAGGGACAGCGGAGGGTGCTGTGGAGGGGCGCGGGCGCGCGGCGGACGTGGTTCAGCCGGCTCAGGATGGAGCTCGAGGAGGGCTTCAACGTGCTGCTGTACGGGTGCGGTTCGAAACATGAGTTTCTCAACGCGTTCGCGCAGGACCTGTCATGCCGAGGAAACCAAAACCACGTCGTCGTCGCGAACGGGTTCAACCCTGCATTCGCATTCAAGGACCTCCTTGCCGCGATCGAGCAGATACCCGGGGTGCTCGACTACTACTACCGCCACCCCTGCGCGAGCGGGGAACCCGGAGCGGGGGGAGGGGGAGGGGGCCAGGAAACTCAGACGCAACGGATCCACGCGTTCTTCTCCGCGCGCGGCGCCCCGCACCTCTATCTCGTCGTGCACAACGTCGACGGCAACGCGTTCCGCGCGCCCAAGCGCCGCACCGCGCTCGCCCTCCTCGCACTTGCGCCCCGCATCCACGTCGTCGCCTCGGTCGACCACGTCGCCGCGCCCACACGCTGGTCCCTCGCGGAGATCTTCGCGCGCAAGCCCGATCCTCCATCAGGAGACTCAGCCGCCCCACGAGACGCAGAAGACCGCGGAGAGAGCGGCGTGGTGCCGCGGCGCGGGTTCGCGTGGCTCTGGCACGACCTCACGACGCTCGCTCCGTACGACTTCGAGCTTGCGTACGCAGACCCGACCGCGCTCGCTGGCGTCGCCGCTCTGCGCGGGACGCGCGCGCCAACGGCGTCCGCCGCTGCACTCGCCGCCGCTGGTGCTGGTGGGGCTGGCGCGGGACAGGCCGCGATCGTGACGGAGACGGCGGCGCGGCACGTCCTGGCGAGCGTGACGGTGAAGGCGAAGAAGCTGTTCGTCCTGCTCGGCTCGAAGCAGCTCGAGGTCATGGACGCGCCCGCGGCTGACAAGAGCAAGAAAGGCGCAGACGGAGATGCAGGAGCGGAAGGGGAGAAGGAGAAAGAGAAGGAGAAGGAGGGCGCGTACGACTACGACCGGCTGTTCGCGGCCGCACGGGACAACTTCGTCGCGACGAACGACACGGCACTGCATGCGCTCCTGGGCGAGTTCAGGGACCACGGATTGGTCGTCACTATCGCTACGGGTGCGGAGGCGATGTGGATCCCGATGCGCAGGGAGGCATTGTTGAAGATCGTCGGGGAACTCAAGGCGGAGGGACATTAGTCTCGTGTTTGCATGCGGTGGAAAAACTGAGTGTCCGTCAGAGAGTTTACTGTATCTATACGTATGTAGGAATTTTTGTATCATTATTCTCCAGGCAGTCTGTACGGCATTCCAAGATGTTCTTCCATATTGCGCACCAATACTACAGGGTGGCGTAGCAAGCAAGTACGGGGTACCATACAACAGGAGGACTGTTCATGTCGGAGTCAGCGATACAAACCATCAAGCTTCATCTTCTTCATCAGCATTTACATCTTGGCCTGCTTTGTCGAGGAGCTTGAGGACGACGTCGCCGTCCAAAAGGTCATCCAGGCTCTCAAGAACAGACTGTCGAGCGGCAGGACTCGGCCAGACGGGATCGCCAGGCAAGTCCGCAGGCGCTCCGCCTGTCCATCTGAGCTCGCCAATGTATCGTACATTTGCCAACACCCTCGTGGGATATAGCCGGAGCTCGAGGGAAGTGAGGCGAGATCCGTAGGATGCCCGACGAGCGATGACCTGCTGGAAGACGGAGCACGCCTCTTGAAAGACCTTATCGACATCCGTGGCAGGCTCGATTTTCGATGCCGCGCGGGTGGATCCCGCCCGCCCCTTGGGCTTGGGCTTCGGGGCGGTAGCGGCACGCTCGACAGCCAACCCGAAAGCGATGACGAGCTCGGCGAGTGAGGGGCAGAGCGCTGGCGTCCGCTTCATCGCGCGCCCCTTGGTGGGCGGCTTGGGTGCGTCCGTTGGCCCCAGCATGCGCGCGAGGGGTTTCAGGTCTGGGCCGTCCACCTCGAGGTTCACGAGGTGCGGGAATGCGCGGAAGTCAATCTCTAGAGTGTCTGTGTGCTCTCCGGCTCCGAAGACAGTCGAAGGCGCGTGATGGATGCGTTTTTACCGAAGGCGTCGACGAGACCTGCTGGGGAAGTGCTCCATCTGGAGCCGCTCCTCGTTGCCTGCGAAGCAAGACTGCATTGTATTGTGTTGTTTTCGAGCCACCTGTCTGGCGGACAGTGGATAGCCACACCGTCGACACTGGCAACCACGGAGTGGAGTGGAGTGCCGCCGTTCATCGATGAGAAGAATCCTTCAAATGAGGCAGGAGGGTGGTTGAGGACGTCAAGGTCAAGGGCAGTCTCGTCGAGGCGGTCATCCCTGTCATAGGTGAGGTTGATATGGGTGGCGTGAGGAAAGGCTAGGCAGGAGAGAACAGCGCAAATGAATGTTTGGCTGTGCGCTTTGATGCGGATGTCACTGATGCAGGGAGGGGAATTGAACAGCCTCTACGCCATCTAGTCGTGGAATGTTACACAACACCTATCCCTCCGATTCCAGCGTCTCCAGAGTGTCGCAATACGGCCAGTGTAGTCTGGGTGTACGGGAGGGCAGTGGGGCGGAAACAGTTTCCTGGCATACTGCAATAGCGTCACGAGCCGCGGAATGCCTCTTTTCTGAGCTTTCTGTACAGCACCAGCGTTGCAAAATATACAGCGTAGAATTTTGACTAAAAAGATTGTAAGATCACCCTACAGCGGCTTCACCGATGTCTGAAGTGGACGAGGCGTGTGTAGGAATGCGAGACACGTCGACGCGTCAGGCGTGTATAGATCACAACGCGTGACAAACTCAGATATGGACCCTACGGTTAGAGGGCCCAGCCGTGTGCCCCGCGAACTTGAAAGTTCCCTACATGCTACCCAGTAGTGGTGTTTTCAAGCAAAGATACAGCAGGATAGGCTACAAGCTAAGCAGCGTAAGTCGAAAGCGTCCTAGTATACATACTGTAATACAACAGGTGCTACATGGTCCAGAAGCCAGCGTTTGCTCGAACGAGCGCTAAGGTCTAAAACGCCCCCCGCCGCTCCGCCTCAGCCAACTTGCGTTTGAGCAGCCTAACGCGGTCCTTCGTTGTCTTGGCCCTCGTCCACTCGGGGTCCCGGTACCAGTTCGTCCACAGCGCTCTCCACTCCCACTTCTTCCCGTCGCCGATCTTCTTCATGTACCCGGGGATCGGGGCCGCGCTCAAGTCCGGCTGGCGGAGCACGATGCCGAGCTCGATGAACGTCGCGTACGTGTCGAGCTGCGCGGCGACCGCCTCACGCGACAGCGCGCGCTCGCGGCCGTCGCCCTCGAACCCGCTGTACTGCGGGAAGTACCCGAACTGCGCAGGGCCGTGGTGCGGCGCGAAGAGCACGGGCAGGATGTCGACGAAGTCCGGGTCGTTCCCGAACGTCGCCGCGACGTGCGCGCGCGACTCGGCCGACTTCTCCCATGCCTCGAGGAAGCGCGGGCGGTGCTCCGCCGCGTCCGCCAGCACGCGCGCGCGGGGCAGCAGGACGCAGTTCGAGTACGAGAACGTGAGCGCGGGGTTCACGCCGTCGGGCCCTGGAGGCCGGTACTTCAGGGGTATCAGGCAGACCTGCGGGTTCTCCTTCGTGAGCACCTTCTTGGTGCCGCCCATGCTCAGGAGTTTGGCGTGGAGGAGACCCTGGAAGGAAGGGCGGTGGGCCTCAGTGAAGTCGCGCAGGTATGACTGCATCTCGAGGATGTTGGGCATCCCCGGTGCAGTGGGCTCGACAACTTCGGGGTGGCTCCCGAAGAACGCAGTGTTCTCCTGCTGATACTTGCACAATGGTCTGAAAGCTGCATGAGCGACAGGAATAAACGATATGGGAACGGCTGGACCAACTTGTGGTGCTCCCAGTGGGCACGCTGACATTCTTCACTGCAGTAGATAGCGACATTGCACCCTTTGCAGAACCGGAACTTCTCACCCGGTGTCTGTGCCTTGTCGCATTTCCTGCATCTCCCTTGTTTGTTCCGGAGAAGGGACGTGTCTCCCGGACGGAAAATCGTCTGTAGAGGATGGGTTTCGATGGGCATCTGTGAGAGATGGTGGTTAAGGAACAAGCAGGCCACTCGGCCCGTTGGCAATTGTCCCGTAGAGATTACGTAATTAGCATCCGCCGCTGGGTCTGGAGGAGATGAGCTGATGACTCTCGAGTCCTCCGTGGGAACCTTGGATCCGACTGGTAGACCTTCGTGATGAAACCAAAGCCACCCACAGAAAACGACGCCCAGGAGCTCATACAAATCCCACATGTGCCAGTGAGTTTAATTCCACTGACTGGAGCTTCAACTTGCTGCAGCTGTAAACATATTCTATTTGTCTAGATTCGAGTCAGTATATTCTATTGTGCTGGGGTAAGATGATCAACGACAGCAAGTGTAAGCAAGAGAAATTATGACGGTATAAATCGTACGGGTCATTGAGCATGGGTCTAGCAGCATCAAGCACCGAGCCACCTGTCCATTCACTGCATCTTCGTCTTCGGCGCAGCAGGAGCTGCACCAAAGTTCTTCACTGCGCGTGTGGTAAAGAGCCCGGCTAGGACTAACGTGCACACAGCCCGCGCGGTCTCGGGGTCGACTGCGGGTACCTTCTCAGCACCTGCCGTCCCCAGCCAGCCAAATGCGACGTGGTGGGCGTCCGCCCAGAACGGTTGCGAGTGGGTAAGGAAGGAGTAGAGCCCGGTAATGAGGGGTGCACACCAGAGGTCGGTCGTCGTCCATCCATATGGGAGGAACTCGGAGGGGGTCGTGAGGGTCAAGGCGTATGGCTGGAAGAACGAGAAGAGGTTGGTGAAGAAGAAGCCTCCATTCGCGGTGAGCTAGTAAACAGACCCATGAGTATATGCAAGCAAGCTGATACTCGAAGAAACCTACCAGGGATGTAAGGAGAAGGGTCCATGGGTTCTCCTGGATGGCGGGAGAGGTATGCTGGAGGACCATGGGCGGGATAAGGTTGCAGAGAAGGTACGTGCGGCTGAATGCGTCGAGAAGAGCCAGAGGGCCCTCGAGCTGGAACGACGGGATCGGGACCGATGGCAACTTGTCTACCGTTGCCTGGACGGCCATATAGAATACCGGGACAACCCCGGAGTACATGAAGGAAGGCGGGATCGCCAACGCCGATGCTATACATGCACCCGCCACTCAATCTCCCATAATCTCCAGAACCCACGAATGATCAGAACTCACCCATAACGGCCTCGCCTCCATAAACCACCAGGAGTGCGGCGGCGGCGTCTCGGATAAATGACCGCGGCTCGATTTTCGAAATTGTGGCGGTCGTGCCCTTCTCGTCAGCTCTGACCGTCTTCTGCTTCAGTGCATGCTCGCGCCAGAACTTCTCGCGGATCTGGCGAAGTGCGACACAAAGGCGGAAGGCGGCAACGACATCTAGCGTGCTGAGCTGCAGGCCGAACCAGGTGAAGGGAGTCACCGGCTGGAGAATGAGTCGGTAGACCTCTACGATGGGGGCGAGCAGGAGAGACATAATCAAGCTAGAGGTCGTTCAGGGCAGCGTCGACGCACTCGTCGATGGCAAGGAAAGGGAGGGGGTCGACAGACGCGAGGACGGACAAACGTGTTGCGAACGTGGGTCATCTTGGATACTGGCGTCGCTGGCGGGAGGAAGAGCGCGCGATCAGCTCGCTATCGCGCCTTCCATCGACTGCGCAAGCAAGGGGTATCAATCTAGTCCGATTACTGCCAGTAGCAGTACAATGGTGTAGTGGCTGTAATGGCCCTAAACCGGGAATGTGAGGTGGTCTAAAGCTCCAACGGATATAGCCGTCTGTGCGCTGGTTCAAGACCGTCCCCTCCAGAAAACTTGGTTACCTCGAGTCGCCCGCTCCGTAAGGGATGGGTTGACCTGGTATAATATGTCCTTGACTGGCCAGGGAAGCAATTCCGCAACCTGCAGGACGTGCCGAGTTAGTCTTAGGAGATCAGGACGCGTCGTCTGTTCGCGTGGATGGCCCGTGCCCTTCACAAACCCTTACTTTTCTTTTTCGTTCGTCCTTCATACTCCCGTCCTTCTCTTTTGAGACGGAATTACATGAAAGGTATTGTGAGTCTTAGAGCAGTCTAGGAGTTCAATAACATCTTTTGCTTGTCGATCACATTATATAGTGCATATCATACAAGAGGTTGCTCTCGACCGTGGGGCATACGGAGCCCTCATGGCTCCAACAACGTTTTTGAGGAGATCGAATGAACGCGCCAGGCATCCATTCTCACAGTGACTCATGCCGCCCGGTCATACGGATGGCCTGCATATGCGCGTGCTCGTCAACCAAATCCTGTCCATGCTTGGCGAAGAGCCTTACGAGGGCAAGGCGGTTCAGGGGGGCCCCGGGAGGCTTTGCCGGCCGAACGCAGTTGGCGGCGGCCTCGTTCAGCTTGCCCCACACGGTCCAATCCGGGAGCCCGCAGAACTGGAGGATAACGAGCTCGACGCGCAGCCCGCCTGGCGTGTCGACGTTGATGGCCATTCCGACGTCCTTGGTCTACATATGCGTGTGTCAGCGGCGAACAGAATCGCGACATGTCAGAAACAAGGACTCGTCGGAGTGGGCGCACGTACCTCTTGAGGGAGCTTCCTCCAGCCGTCGAGGAGCATCTGGCGCCCCGTGCGGTGGGCGTAGTACCGCCCACAGTAGTGCCAGTTGCGGATCTTCCAGTTGTCGAGCGGGCCGGGATTGTTGAAGAGGTGGAACGGCCCGAGCTTGTCGAGCTCGGAGCACTCGGGCGTGACCATCCACGCGAACCCATGCTGGCCCGTGAGCATCGTGTCGATCCCGAACGCGTTCGCGTTGTTCATGCACACGACCGGCAGCTCGAGGTCCGTGCGCGGGGGAGGGAGCGGTCGGCCTTGCGCGCGGCGGCGACGCTCCCACGAGTCCGGCTGCGACGGCGAGGGGCGAGGGGCGAGGACGTGTGAGCATGAGCGCGACCGAGGAGGAAACAGACGGAAGGGGAGGAGAGACGCACCAGTTCGAACCTGAGGACGTCGCGCTCGTCGTCAGTGAGGTGCTGGTTGAGTCCCGTCGCCTTGCAGTACTTGCGCACCGCGTCGTCCCCGAACACAACCCGCCCGGGCACGCGATCGAGCCCTGGCCCGAGCGCGGAGGCGATCGCCTGCCCGAGCAGCATGTCGTCGAGGCGGCCCGCGTTCTGCTCGCGGACCCTCCGCTCCGCTCGGCGGATCGCGTCCTCGGTGGGCGGCGCGCGGGCGTCGAAGGGTGCGTGCTGCGGCGAGCTCTTCACGTTCTTGAGGTGCCGCGGGACGCCGTACTCGCGCGCGCGCGGGACGATAGGCGACTCGTCGGAGACCTTGAGGTGCTTCTTTTGCGAGCGGGTGAGCGCGTCCTTGGCTTTGTCCTGGCCCTTCTTCTTGTAGGGGGAGGCGGGGGACTGGCGGTGCGAGGAGGGCGGTCGGCGATGCGGGGCGGTTGGGGTCACCGTAAGGGTGTTTTGGGTGTTGGCGAAGGGCGTGCGCGTGGGTGCCATGGTGAGCGAACGAAATGGTGGTTGCGGAGATGGAGATGGACGAAAAGATGGCGAGAGGGGAGAGAATGGGAAGATGGTGGACGCGAATGAAGGATGCGTTCATTTGGGCTGTTTTTTATGGTTTGGTGGAGGAGGCTGACACCTGCGGTTGACAACGGTCAGGCTGGCATCCAATGCCAAATGATTATAGGGGGAATTGTGAAGCCGAGCTTGTGTTGCGGGCATCTCAAGCATCCAAGGCAGATAGCGAATGAGATATAGCTATAGCGGACAGGTTGTTGTTGGCAGTGTCCAGACTCGGTTGTGGCAAAGCCCATGCCATCGCTAGCAACGCCTCTATCTTCAGTGTACACACGTTCAGTGGCTTGTGATCAAATATCAAGGTGGATGATGCTGAGTACTGACTTTGTTGGAAACTGCTGCCTCTGGAATCGCAAGCCATATCTGCATCTTAGGGAAGTGGTTTGAGGCAGGGGGCCTGAATATTGAACGGCGACCGATAGGCGGAGAAGAGGCCCGGCACTAGACGGGAGCAACGGCATTCAGCGGCGGATAACTAGTTGCCCTGAGACTTGAGAACTACTGGGTTTGTTGAGAACTGACTGAACGCCCGATACAAACTTGAAAGATGATACAAATAGCAGTTGACGGTTGGCTACTCCGGGGTGTCGTGGGTCCTGTGGCGGACCCTGCTGGCGTCGACTGCGGTGCCGCCGGACATGTGGCATGTCCCCCTCGTCCATGTATTCCAACCTCAGGGTCTCAACGGTTGTTAAAGGTAAACTTCGTCGAGCTTCATGTACTATACGCTAAGAACGAAGATTTTTAACCGTCCTAAAGGGCTATAGTCGCCGAGGGATGACTCGCGGATCCAGCCGCGTGCATCCGATCATGATCAGTTGAACTTGAAGCTTGAAGTGCTGTAAGGGCATTCTAATTCCCGTAAACGTTTGACCAGTCGTGTGGGAGGTAGATGGAGACCGAATGTTGACAGATTGAGCCTCAGATCGTCTCAACCCCTCCATCCATAGCCGCCAGACACCGCCTACAAATATGCATGAAAAAGGTCGAGGGGCCAGGTGAGGCCCTTTCCCGTTGTCTGGCACAACGCATCGTCCCCCCGAAATCTTTGGTCGCAATGTTTCCGGACATTTCTACACTCCCAGACATTGATGCAATAGATTCTAAGCTCAACTCGGGCGCATTGGCATACTTACGGCGCGTGGCCTCCACTGAAGGAGATACCATGGCTCAGATTGCACTTGCGAGTGTTTCATTCGGTGCGTAGCCTTCCTTTCGTCTCCATTGACCATACTTACAAGAATTTAGGAGCCTTGAGCATCCTTTTCTGCACCGCCATGCACGTCCTCGTGTGAGAAGAGGTGGTTTTTTTCAATGAATGGGCGCATATCGCTGATTCTTCTCCATAGCTCCCGAGGATCGGCTGCACAGACCAACGGCAGAATACTCCTCTTTGGCACTGTGCTCCTGTACATCTCAACCGCGACGTACATGGGGGCACTCATATGGTCGTGGTCAGACAGAAACTACTTCGTTGAAAGGGCGAATAGTGGCCTTTTCTCTCCGTCATATGACGGGGAGAAAGACAGCGCTGCGTTGAAACATGGAGTTCGGCAACAATCCCAGTTGCTGACTCTCGCACTTGGGGCAAATGTGGGTGTTGATTAAGTACCAATGGAACGCACGTCTCATTTTGATGGTACACTGTAGTTCCTAATCGGAGACGCAATCGTCTGGTGGCGCGCATGCGTCATCTGGCAACACAGAGTTGTCACTTGCATCGGGCCATTGCTAGTGGTCGCCGCGATGTGTATGTCCGAAAATATTTGGATTTGTGTGATCGTCATCTGAACCCCCCAACGGTTGTTCCATCGCCTGGAATGGCCACGCGGGAGAGTGTCTATGATCTTGACATTATGTTTGGAGGTGGTTATTACGGTCCGGCATCTTCAATCATATCCTTCTCCACGAACGTTCTCGCCACGTCTTTGATCGGCTATAAGGCATGCTGTGTGCTCTTCATTTGCTCTTCACTGATCCAAACACTCATCACCTGCCCCGGGGCATTAAAATAGGCAACATAGACAATTGTTGAGACAACACTTTGCTGAAGCAAGGCCCACGTCCCGAGTCCTCAAGGCGCTCGCCTTACTCACAGAGTCAGGCTGCATCTACTGTGCACTCATGGTATCAATGCCCACTCTTTTATCAAGTTAATACCATTTTCATGACACCAAATTTCAGATAATCGTCATCGCCTACCAACTCGATCCGACGACGACCAAAGCTGGCTCCAATTTTGTCTTCGAGGCAGTCAGCAACGATTTTGAGTATGGGTGTCTCGTACCTCTTGTGGTAAGTTGGCCGTCGCATTCAAGTCTGCGTTATTTTATCGGTCTTCCTTTCACAATTGACTCGATCACCAGGCCATCTATCCCACCACCATAATCGCCATCGTGGCACTGAAACAGTCGCCGATTGATACCGGAGGATTGTCCCAAGTCTGCCAAGCTCAAGTTCACCGTCGCGACTCAGGGCCTGGCCTAGCAGCTCAGGGAGGCACGCCCAGTACCGTCGTGTTTAATCACAGCACGGGCGTCCACAATCCATCCATTGTAGTCGATATACAGACACAGACTACGATCGAAGGGACACCGACCCCGGCTGGTTACGGGAGCACGCACTCGCGCGAGACGTCGAGGAGCGAGGACGAGACAAAAGTTACGCCCGAGAATATCGTCTAGATCGATTAATTGCTGTTCATGTTGTTTTGGTTAGATTATAAAATCTCTCCAAGCACCTCAGGCTTTATTCGGCTCAGGTTTTGTGCTATCGCAGTCCTGAGGTCCAAGCGAATGTAGATACTCATACTTCCCACCGGCGAACGAAACACTACTGCCAGGACCGGGCTTGTTGTCTGGCATATGCCCATTGCTACTAGTGCAGTGACTCCGAATTTTAGAATAAATGCACAAGGCATGGTCAAATGCACCGTTGAGCTCTACTGGAGATATCTTTGAGATACAGGGTACTTTAGCTGTGATGGCTGCTGTGGACAACTGAACTCTGCGCGAGGATGCGGCGGGCCGCGGAGGTGCGAAATGCGGCCGGACCGGTGTCTGCCGCCGTCCCTATGAGGCGGCGCTAAACGGCGGGGTAACATCTGCCTGGGCACAACTTGCCGCTGCATGCTTTCCCTGAAGTGACCTCTATTGCTATTGCTGCACCCGTTACGACATTCTGACGCCCCTGGAACTTGGAACTACAACTACATCTGGTCGCTGCTCTCTATGAGCCTCGGACATTGAAACGTGTTCAGGTTACTCACTAGCGACTTCGACAACATTCGACAAGCCTGCCAGGACGAGGAATCCGTGGAGATCAAAGATGCGACGCTCCCTTCTTGCTACACTGCTTTGTGCGCTGCCCAGTTTCGCACTGTGGCCTTTCCCTCCGAAGCGATTTAGCGGGAATGCGCTTCTCAGCGCTGGGTCAATGGGGCTGGGTTCTGACCTGACGGTGGTTGCCTTTGGAGACTTCAATGGGGATCAATTGTGAGTGCTAGTCGCCAATATCGGGAGTATGTTCCTTAAGCCTTCGTACAGCTTGGATATCTTGACCCTTGGGTCGGACCACCAGACACTCGCTGTCTACGTCTGGGATCACGGTGAGCTGCAAAGCCCAAGCCGAGTCGTTGCATCCTCTCACTCGCGTAGATCAATACACCTTCCTTCAGTCGACTTCTCTCAAACATTTGCAGAAGGTGTACAATGTCATACCCGGAGACTTCACCCAAGACGGGAAGCTAGACCTGCTAGTGTACGGCCAGTCCTCCAGGTCCGGAGAATTGTCGATACAGCTCTACACAGCACAACCGCAAGGAGGTTTCAGTGAGTTCAGACCATTGCCCGTCTTCCCCTATCCCTCAACCCTAGATAGATAGCGAGCCCATATCCGCACCTGCATCGTTGCTTGCACAACCAATACCCGTGGATATCAACGGAGACCTCAAGATCGACCTTTTCGGTATCCCCTCACAACCCTCGTCTTCACCGTTCAAGGCCTGGAAGAACGTATGGAATCAGTCAAATCCTCATTCCGATATGTTCAATACGTGCGCGAGCTTCGACGGCTGCATATATGCGGTGTAACTGATGCCACTTATTGCCATAGTGTCACCCCGAAGTTCTCGGGATCCCAGTGCACACTGGCCAATCCGCATAGCAATGCGGCCATCGACCTCAATGGAGACTGCTTGGCGGGTTCGTACCATTCAGTTTCTATCCACTTCATAAGGCACTGGAAGCTGGGAAGGATACGGGCACAAGTGTGGCTACTTGTGCACGTCTCCAATTCCGAGATACGGATTGTTAGGTATTTACGAAATTCGTCGCAGATCTCTTCCTCGTTTGCCAGGACCGTTCCGGCTCGAAGTTTTTCCAAATCTGGGTGAACGAGAAGGACAATGGGTTTATCATGACTCAGCAGGGCAGCCTTCCCGCTGGCACCCAGGCCATCTCTTTCGCTGATGTTGGTAGGCAGTTTCACTTCCACGCCTCCCTGACGATAGAGTTGATTATCCTTGCATAGATCGAGATGGAACGCTCGACATGCTCTTCGCGACGTGCTCCTCCGTCTCTTCGTCTACCGGAATCGGGTCGTCATGCGCCATCAACATTGCGTACAACAAGCAGCTGCCACTCTGCACGTCTACCTCTGGACCGAACTACGCGAACGGGAAGCGCATATGCCGCCCGCCTGGCGACCTGTGCACCGCCGATCCCGACTTCCGTTTCGACCTTCGTGAAAGCGCGGATAACGACGTATATACCAGTTTACCAGATTGTACGCCATCCACCGATATTAACCATGCTCCAGGCTTTCGTTCGTGTCCCTTTATCCGACGTTTTTCCGCCCACAAAGGAATCTTCAGGCAAGCCAGGTCTCCTAGTCATGGACACGACACAAGATCCCCCGGTTCCAGTGCCCATCAAGTTCGGGGACATAAATCAGGACGGGTTCCCTGATTTGCTTGCAATCATCACCACAGGGAGCGGCTCCCACCGACATCGCACGCCGAACTTGGTGATGTCTGTTCCGTGTGGTAAGGGCGTGGCAGGCTGTGCTGCAAACGGGAGTGGTCGGAGAGGCTGGAAAGCCGTCAAGAAGGACGCGGATCCCCTTCTCAAGGTCCAGGACGCGAGGAGCGCGGCGTTCCTGGATATGGACGAAGACGTAAGTTTTGGGTAAAATCGAGATGGAAGCTTCGCTGAGATCGTGTGCCATATAGGGTACCCTGGACATCATGGTACAACGCACCGGGGAACAGGGAGAGGGGACTATTCTCTTTGTGCAGAACAACTTCTACTATGACGCGTTCTTCCTCAAGGCCATCGTCCTCAATGGAGCTTGTGGTAGTGGTACCTGTCCCGCTAGCAAAGGCGCTAACAAATACCATGTGAGCCCTTCCTTGCGTAGATGCCGTTTCTGTCCTGACTTCCTTTATAGCCGTATGGCGTGAGCTACTCTGGAGCGACGTACAAGTACACTGTTTTGGACACATCTGGCAAGCGGTCCGCGGCTCAAGGTCTGTGTCTGCGTCTTGTATGCCCGCTGACTGCTAATTGTGCCGCATTGTAGTTGGTCAGATGCCACAGGCTGCATATCAGGCTATGTTGACGCCGTACGCGTACTTTGGGCTTGGCCGCACGAACAACTACATCGAGAACCTCTTCGTTGGGTCGACCAAACATACCGATGAGCACTACATCAACATGGAAGGCGTTATCCCCAATTCCAAGGTCGTCATCATCCCACCGATAGAAGGCGAGTCTTGGAGACGAGAGCTTTATCTCAGACCGGGAGAGTGGATTCCTTGGGTTACCGTGACAGTTGTTGTATCGCTTATCCTCCTGGCGATCATCGTGCTCGTCCTTCATTTGAACGAGAAGGTGCGTGACGTTTTCCATGCAATGCTGGACGTCGGCTAACCCACTCATCAGAGGGAAGACGAGCTCGAGCGGCGGCGGGCATCACACCACATCAACTTCGACGCACTATAGCATACATACTGGTTTCTGTGCTCTATGTCTGGTCTCATCTCCTCCACCGGGAACACCGTACACATTAATCTATCTTATGAGAATCCCCTTGTCCATGTCACCGACGCAGCAGATAGGCACTGACTAATGATCCCTGAGCTCCCAAACCGATCCATTCTGCTCGACCACCCCGTCCACAACCAGCTTCTTCAGGTGTAGCTCAACGTTGTGGGCTGCCGGCCCCCACAGTTCCTTCGGGTACTTGGCATAGATGATCGCGACGATCTTCTCCGTCGTCCACCCCGCGTCGAAGCCATCCAGGTCCTGCTCGAGCACGCGGAGCACCTGCTCTTCGCGCTCGACGCGGTGCTTGAGGTACGTCGTGACCTTCGCAAGGCCCTCAGCGACGACGGGGCCGTGCCCCGGGTAGACGGTCTGGTAGAGCGGCGGCTCACCGCTTGACCCTGTGGGAGTGGCAAAGGCGATCATCCGGCGCAGGCTCGCCATGTATGTGCCGAGGTCCTCGAAGACGGACGTGCCGTGCCCCAGGACGGTGTCCGCGGTGAAGAGCGCGCGGTCGAGCGGGTAGTAGAGGCACAGCGAGTCGTCAGTGTGCCCTGGGGTGTGGAGCACGCGCACGGTCGCATCGCCCGGGCTTGAGTTCGGGGCGAGGGTGATGGGGAGCGTGGAGCCCTCGGAGAGGTCGTGGACTGCTGCGCCGGATGCGGTGGGGGTGTACGAGCCCGGCTCGAGGCGGTCGATTAGGGCGGCGTAGCGCGGGTCGGGAGACACTAAGGGGATCTTGTGGATCCGGGGCGGGCGGTAGGGTGTGGTGAGCGCGGGCTGTTGGGTGTCCCAGAGGTTGCGAAGGAGCGCGAGGACGGAGGGGAGGCCCTCGGTGTGGTCGTGGTGTCTGTGGGTGAGGACGATGTCGGAGATGTGGGGCTCGGACGGGTCGTGCTCGCGCGTGGTGTCTGTGAGGGCTTCTTGGAGGTGGGGGATGTATTCTTCTCGGCCCTCGCCGGTGTCTACGAGGATGTAGGGGTTGCGCTCTCCTAAGAGATAGGTGTTTGTTCCTGTCAAACATGTGAGCATTTATGAGGGTTCAAATGTCGGTGCGATATACCTTGCAAGGAGAATTTTCCCGGGTTCTACGAAGGAGTTGGTGCCCTATCAGTAAGCCGACTCCCACGAATGGCGAGGGCTGGTTGACTCACTTGCCCAAGAACTCTGGTGACGGTCTTGCTTAGCTGTATTTTGCACGTCAGCCCATTGAGAGGCATCTTTACTAAGATCGGTCATACCCTGGCAACTGATGGGAGAGATTCGAAGACCTCCATGGTGGTTGTGATCAGGCCCGGTCTGAAATCACGCAAGCCGGAGTCCAATCCACACAGCCTGCCAAATGAGGATGTGGGCGCTCACTGCCACCCGTTCGTTACGTAAGCAAGCGGCCGTGTTTGCGCCGAGCGTGCTGGTGAGCGGCTCAGTGCTCTCTCTCACTTCGACGACGACCAGGATGGCGACTGCTACGACCATGGTTCCTGTTTCTCCTCCGGAAGGGATGCAGAAGAGGAAAAGGTACGTTTACGTGTTCGTTTGACACCCTTGAACAATATTCAATGGGTTGAAGGTCGCGCTCTCCCGAACACACGGAGCAGCCACCTTCCAGTCGACGCAGGTCTCTGTCGCCCCCTCCTCCCCGTCTTCTGGATGTCAAAGTGTCTGACGTGGACCCCGCACGTCGCGCAGAGCGTGAGCGGCAGCTGGCCGCGCGCATGGCGGAGAAGGAGCTGGAGAGGATCGAGAAGGAGAAAGGTGGCAAAAAGGAGCCCGTGTTCGACGCCGCCGCCGAGTTTGCGAAGCTCACGAGCACGCGCTCGGGCGGGGTGTACGTCCCCCCGGCCAGGCTGCGGGCGATGCAGGCGGAGGCGGCGAAGGACAAGGCGAGCGCGGAGTACCAGAGGATCACTTGGGACGCGCTGAGGAAGTCGATCACGGGTATCGTCAACCGAGTCAACGTGGGCAACATCAAGCACGTCGTGCCGGAGCTCTTCCAGGAAAACCTCATTCGTGGCCGGGGCCTGTTCGCTAGGAGTGTCATGAAGGCACAGGCTGCGAGTTTGCCGTTCACACCTGTGTTTGCTGCTCTCGTGGCTATCATCAACACGAAGTTGCCTCAGGTCGGGGAGCTGGTGTTAACGAGGTTGATTAGTCAGTTCCGTCGAGCGTTCAAGCGTAACGACAAGGTGCGTGGTATTTTGTTGGGGTATATGCGCGTCACTGACACTCGACGTACAGATTGTTTGCCATTCCACCACGACCTTCATCGCCCACCTCGTCAACCAGGCTGTCGCGCACGAAATCATTCCCCTACAGATCCTCTTTCTTCTCCTGGAGCGCCCTACCGACGACTCGATCGAAATTGCGGTTGGCTTCATGCGAGAAGTCGGCGCATTCCTCGCGGAGAACTCGCCCAAGGCAAACGCCACCGTGTACGAGCGCTTCCGAGCTGTTCTAAACGAAGGGACAATCACACAACGAGTCCAGTACATGATCGAGGTTCTCATGCAGGTGCGCAAGGACAAGTACAAAGACAACCCGATCATTCCGGAGGGTCTGGATCTTGTGGAGGAGGACGAGCAAATTACACATCAGATTCAGCTGGAGGACGAGTTGCAGGTTCAGGAAGGTCTAAGTGAGTACATCTATCCCGGTGTTTCTGCTCCGAGCCCGCCTGACTGTTCGCAGATATTTTCAAGTTCGACGCCAACTACCTCGACAATGAGGAGAAATATAAGCAGATCAGGGCGGAGATTCTTGGCGAGGGATCTTCTGACGAAGAGGAGTCTGGCTCTGAGGAGTCGGAATCAGAGGATGAAGAAGGTACGTGGCTTGAATGTTTCGTTATCGAGTTGACGCTGACCATTACACAGCTGTGGAGGAAAAGGAGGGTATTGAGGACCGAACACAAACTAACCTCATCAACCTCCGCCGGGTCATCTATTTGACCATCATGAACGCGCTGAACTACGAAGAAGCGGTCCACAAGCTCCTGAAAGTTCAGATCAAGGAAGGTCAGGAGGTAAGTTTTTCTGCGTTTAGTGTTTGTGAGTTGTAGAGTTGACTCACGGTCTTCTCCTAGATCGAGCTCTGCAAAATGATCATCGAATGTTGCTCGCAGGAGAGGTCGTATTCGACGTTCTACGGGCTCATCGGGGAACGCTTCTGCAGGTTGAACCGCGTTTGGTTCGATTGCTTCGAGCAGGCGTTCCGCGAGTATTACGAGACCATTCATCGGTACGAAACCAACCGTCTTCGTAACATCGCGCGGTTCTTCGGACACCTTATCGCGTCTGATGCCGTCTCGTGGAACGTCCTCGACTGCATCAAGCTCACCGAAGAGGAAACAACCTCGAGTTCTCGTATCTTCATCAAGATCCTGTTTAACGAGGTTTCGGAGAGCATGGGATTAAAGACCGTTGCAGAGCGCTTCAAGGACCCTGAGGTCAGGATGTCCTGCCGTGGGATGTTCCCGTTGGACAACCCCAAGGACACGCGTTTCTCCATCAACTACTTCACTTCTATTGGCCTCGGCGCGATCACGGAGGATATGAGAGAGCATCTCAAGGTATGTCCTCCTTCAATGTTGTTGATTCATTGAGTAGGATCCTGACTGGCTATTCAGAACGCCCCTCGTCTCATCATGGAGCAACGTCGCGCCATGCTCGAGGCAGAATCCTCGTCCGACAGCGACTCGGACTCGGACACTGACTCGTCCGACACTGACACTGATTCCGACACTGATTCCGACGATTCAGAAGACTCTCGCCGCGACACCCGCAGGCGTCGGTCGCCGTCTCCCCCGCGTAGGGACAGGCGTAGAGATGACTCTCGCACTCCCCCTCGACGCGACCGCATGGGCTCCGTCTCTCCGCCCCCGTACCGCAGAGACGACCGGGACCGGGATCGCCGACGGGACTCCCCACCTCGCCGCCGCGACTACTCGCCTGACCGCCGTGACCGCGGGCGCGACTCTCCCCCTCCTCGCCGTCGGGACTATACCCCGGACCGGCGCGACCGGCGCCCTCGCTCGCCCCCAGCCTCTGAGTCTCCTCCCCCGCGTGCCCGTGATGACCGTGATCGCCGTGATAGGTCGCGGTCGTATTCGCCTCCTCGACGTGGCGGCAAGGACTTTGACCGGAGACGGGACGACTCGCGCGAGAGGGACTACGATAGGGACCGCAGACGGAGGTCGGTGTCGAGGGACCGGTATGGCGGAAGGCGATGATTGATGGGTCTCGGTCGGCCGAATGGAAGGCCGGCTTGCGACGATTATCTCGATTGCTTATGCTTTGGCAATGCTAGGTTGTATGGTTGTACTGTATGGTCGCTCATGCCTTGGAAGTCGAATGCATGCATGAGTTATTGTCATTTTGTATTGCTAATGTTTGGGGCGTGCAAGCGTGTAACCCTGCTCAATCTCATCAAGGTCAGGCAGGTCTAACCTTGGCATTGATATAACAACAGTAATTCATCGTCGAATGCAAACGCTAACTAGTTCGTTAAATCATCCTACATACAAGTACATGCTTCATGGATGCAATCAGTGAGCCCCTTTATTACATCTCTCCTCTATAATCTGCTCCCATCATATATAGACTCTGACTGCACAAATGAGTCACCAAACACGGCCAAAAGTTGCCCGAGCAAAGAACGCACTCATAGACATACGCGCAACCTTACCACTGTCGCCACAACTTCCAGAGCTCCCGCAAAGACAATTTGGAGCGTCTGGGTCGCTCGTCCGCGTCCTGGGCCAGGGTCAGGGCCACGAGACCGATGAGCATCTCCATCGGCTTCCACACCCACTTCTTGCCCTCCTGCACCACGTAACCGACCTGGGGGGAAGGCGGCGCAGAGCCAGAGCCGCCGGAGCGGTTCCGCAAGACCAACCCGACACTAATCGCGCGTACGCAGAGACGCTCAAGATCGTTGAATGCCGCCTCCACATGCTTGGGCAACGGCGTACGGTCATCGTGGCCCTTGGGGCGGTAGAGAGCGTAGTAGGAGTGCAGAATGACCTCCGTGTTGGCGATCATGAAGGAAGCAGGAAGCAGACCCGCGAACCTCGGGTTCGCGGGGCGCTGACGAGCTTGGCGGAGTCTCGCACGCGCGAGGCAATCAGGGGCTCTTCCCAGAGGTCGCGAAAGGGCTGCTCGTTGTCGATCTCTGTGTCTCTCCTCACGGGGCCGAGGGAGGTGACCTCGAACGTAGTCGCGGGGTTGTCGGAGACGTGCTCGAGGGGGTGAGGTAGAAGACGATGCAGCGCTCGTTGTTCAGGACCCAGTCGGTGCCGCCGTTGGAGCGAACGACCGTATGGACGACGGTCGAGAACGCATCCTCGTGGGTGTTCGCCCATAGTTTGACGGCGTTGGCGAGGGACAGAGGCGCGCTGTAGCCTGCCTGCTCAGTACCGGTCTCTGAGCTGTTAGAGCGGCATGTAGACCTTCGTAGAATGCCGGGGGCCCATCAACACCATTGAAATGAACGCGAGGGGACGACTCACTTGTGGTAAGGCCACGCTGTCTTCTGGCAGGCTCTGCTGCAGTACCTGACCTGACTGCGCCGCACCCTCCGCACTGCTTTAGTTGCTGTTTGCTGAGGTCGGATCTCTGGCAGCAGCCACACTCGAGGACGTCGGGGAGGCCTACCCATTCGATGGTTGTCGCCATGAGGGTGGGGGAAACTTGGAGAGGATGGTGAAGGGAATATATAAACAATAACAGAAGAATAGTAGACAAGCCCTGGATGTCTGGACACAAGGCCAGAAAACAAGACCACAGACAGCGACACACGGAGCAGAGCAACGGCGTCCGCGCGCCTCCACCTCGGACTCCAATGAATCAAGCGCCTCGAGCTCTGACCACCAGCGACCCACCAGATGGCGAGCTACTCTGTCGTCGGCTTTTGTATCTGAAGTGTCAATCGCGTTTCTGGTGCGTAACATTATATGAATAGCCAGCGTTGTTACATTGATCTCTGAAGCTCAGTGACTTTCTAGTGGCGACTGCTATGGATATGGATATCGTTGACTCTGATCTTTTGCGCAGAATTCTGCGACTCGCAGAGCTCTCAGAACAACTACAACGGCTTCCAATCGCAGATCGTAATATGTTCTCCACCCTCACCTCTGTCTCTGACATCCAGGCATGGGCTGCAGCGAAGGCGGAAGAACACCGCCAGATTACCCTCGCAGCCCTTGCCATCCAGAATCTCTCTGCCCCCACTCGCCGCCATCCTACTGAAGTGCTCGAGTTGATCCTCGAACAGTGCTGGGAAAATTGGACAAACTTGCGACTCCCTCATGTCTGCCGCCTGTGGCGCTCAATCCTCCTCAGCAACGCCGCATTTTGGGCGGACGCGGTGGCCATGTACGAGCTTCGCGAGAAACCGAAGTCTGGACGCAATGGGCTCCCGCTCGTGCGTGCCCTCCTCTCCCGTTCCACGCAGAACTCATCCTATCCGGCCGTCCTTCTATACCTTTACCCCTTCCTTGGCTCAATCGTTGACCCCATACATCAGCAACGTGGTATCGCTAGAGCTCGATCAGCCGCTCGTGCAAGTCGTGTTTGTCGAGCGGCCACTCCTTTCTGGAATGCCAAACCTAGAGAATTTGTCGATCCAACCGATGATAATGAAGGAAGATCTCGATCAATATTTTGAAGACGACCAACATCGCCTCGAGAACCACTATTCCTCCGCATGGACCCTTCACATGCTGCCCAGCGAGCCTCTCCCCAAGATCTCTAGCCTGATCTGTCCTCACATCATGACTGAGCGTTTTGGCGTCGTTTCCCTCAAACACTTATTCATATCGTCGGGTGGCAATGAGGTTTCGCACATCCTCTCATGGCTCTCTATACCCCAAGCCACGACCATTCCACATTAAAGCCTTCGACTACTCCTTCAACCGCGACAGGTCAGAGAGCGTCCGCTCGCTCGTCTGCACCATCGGGCGGGTTCACCTCCGGCTGCTGCCCTCCGAGGATCAGTGATGGGAAACCTACCTTTTGGAGTGCCGCGTCGGTGACGTGCCGTCCGTACGCCTGCGCATCAACAATTTCAGCGTCACCATTGGAGACGGCCGCCTCCACTTTTTCGGCGAGGATGCACCGGTCAAGCGTCTCGTTTTCTCTGTGGCAGGGTCAGCCTCCCCCGGCGCCGAATACGGCGATCGCGCTGTCGACCTTCGCGCATTCCCGCATCTGACGCATCTGGACGGGTGCGGGTTGGATGTGGAGACCTTGGCACGGATGCTGCAACTCGACGACGCTGGCGGCTGTGTTGAAGGAGAGCCCGGGCAGGCTGCCGCCTTGCTTTTGTCCCTCACTTGCAGAACTTGTCGTCGACACGCGTTGTGCATTCGTGCATCGTTCCGCGGCTGCTGCTGCTTTAGGCTCTGACGGACATCCGACGTCCGAATCGTTGACTCCACTCTTCCGCCCAGACACTGTCGCCAGCGTCGACGAGCTGTTCCGACGACGATGTTCTGTCCTCAACGTTTCCTCACTGCGCGCGCGTCTGCCGGAAATCGCCTCAAGTCCCTCGATCTCCGTCTTCGCCCGTCGGCGGTATCCGACTTCGGGTTGGAGGCACCGGGTAGTGATTCCGAGGAGTCAGCGAACGGTGGGGCTTCGCAAACTAGGGTGGTTTGGCCAACCCGTGCTGCGAGGAAGTCTGTTATGGGGAGTCTTCAGGTGCTGGTGGATGGACCAATTGGGTTCAGGCTCGGTAGTGGCGATATGTGTACCATGACTTGTGAGCTCGATCTCGTCGTATCATGGGACGAGAGCAGATGATACTCGCTGTTATCGCTTTGCAGTAGGAAACTGCTGTGTTTGTCACGTCCGTTAGCAACTTACGGAAATACTGTTGAATTTTATTCATATGTACGACTCGGAGGTGGCATTTCGGAACTTGCCACAGGCGAGGCTACCCAGCATTGGCGAGGCCCAAAACATTTGAAGTTGACTTCGCCTGACGACCTCCTACCACTTACCCAGGTGGCTGACTCGCGAGTTGCTCACGAGTCAAGAAAGGACGTTGTCGATATGAAGTACGTCGATTCAGTATTTTAAGAGGGCGTTGGTTAATCCCTCTCAAGTCTCTCAGGTCCTGAAGCAATTCTACCACCAGCGACTCTTCCATGCCAACCTCGGTGGAGAAATCGGAGTCCCTGGAACATAATTGCAATATTTCCGACGAGTTCCTTTTCTACAGCGATGTCTCTTCATGACGCAATCTTGGCCTTCCTCGCGTCGAAACGCTTGATGTCGGGGCTACAATATCGTGGTTTATCGTGACACAGAGTGACAAGCAGCGGGGCACGCGACTGGTTATGCGCCCAGAGCGTGATCGGTCTCGTTGATGGGCGCACCAAGCTTTCAGTCCATACATACATCAAGATGTTAATGGTACAACTTGTAACTACTCAGGTCGCATGAAGCTTGCGACACTGGGGATTCCTGTAGAATCGAACCAGACACGACGACACAACATGAACCGCAGACAGGCTAAACGAGCTTCTCGAGCACGACTTTTCTCTCTTCCTGGTTCGTCGACGTCTCAAACGAGTCCGCGGATCGGCCAGTCATCGGGACCGGTGTTCCCGCCACGGACTCCTGTGTCTCCACTGCCGCGGCGGAGCTGTGGACGCCTGTGCTGCGATGGAACACAACGGTACTGGCAGTGCCACCCTCGGCCGACGCGAGGGCAGAGCCATGGCGGCGAGCTTGACGAGGCTGCGACAACCCTCCGCCATCGATTGGCGACTGCTTGAGTGCTACTATGGCAATGATGGTGGTGGGGTAGATAGCCTGACAGGGAAATCTGGTATGAGAACCGGGGCACGGCGTGTGGAGAATGCGAACTTAAACGATGGCTTAGCATGAGAGGAACTAGGCACCCGTACTCGAAGTCGTTGCTAATTGTCTCAAAGACATAATTGGGGCCAGACAGGGATGTCGGATCCGCCTGATAGACGAGGAAAACTGTCTGGATATCGCTGGAGTCAAGAACGCGGTATTGTTCCCACGTGAAGAGCAAGGATTGATACCAGGATGGTGCAGTAAATACAACCCGACTCTGTGAGCAAGGCGAGGGACTTGAGGACCCTGGATGTGATCTTGCCTTCCGCAAAGTGCTCTTTCAACAATTGCCTGTACTCCCTGTTGAATTGGCCGGCCAATAATGAACAAGTGAATGGACGAGAAACAAAGTGAAAAAATGCACCAGGATTTGTAGGCGATTAGACACGTCGCGAGCACGTTCGTGGTGAAGGATGCGACTAAAGATACCAGACCGTATATGTTTCCCGCAATCAAAATGTACAGGACGTAGCCGTTCGGAGCGTGCTCCAATGTGGCCACGCCGATGATGGCAAAGCCATTGGGGGCGTCGGATGATAGTCGCAGAAACGTAAAAAGAAATACGACTTACATATAGAAATCAGGATCAGTACGGGGCCCAGGAAAGTGACAACTTTGTGCTGCCAAATGACACATGCCCGCCATCAGACAATCGCATCTCCGATTACGAACTATAGAATCAAAATAAGACATGGTCTCTTGGACACGGAACAGAAACACCCACGTTCACCCCAAAGGCAATCGTCATCATCCAGGATTGTTGGACAATTGTTTCCACCGTGGTGTCTGCGCCTTCCTCGTCGTAGAACGGAGATAAAAGGCCAAAGAACGCCCCTGACATGAAATAGCTTCTGTTCGACCACGACCATGCAAGCGCTGTCATATATGTCGTGGTTAAGACGTATAGGAGGACGGTGTCGAGGAGGAGTATCCTTCCGTTGGTCTGTGCAACGGCTCCCCGCGAGCTGCCAAGAGAGATTAGTGTATGCGGGCTCAATCGAAGAGAAATATCTGATCTGACGCGAGGAAATATATGGAAATCACGACGAGAATATTCAATATGCCTGTAATTCTGTAAGCATGGTGAATTGGAATGCAGACAGGACTGCTCACCGAAGGATAGGCTCGCCAGCGAGATCTGGACCATTATCTCTCCATCGGTGGAGGCCGACAGTGAGGCATTTAGAAAGCCCAATGCCCACGTGTTGAGCACAACCGGATGAAAGTGAGGGGAAGTATAGTTGTCAGAAGACATTGCGACAGAACATCAAGGTAGGGCAGCGGGAGATGTGTCGTTGTGGTACATCGCCGGCCGTGGGGGAAGAGCTGTATCTGGTCCTCGAGGCCCTTTATACACGGTATGGCGCATCCGGTGACCACAGCGGAAAGCGAGGATTGTCTTACGATCGATCTGTCAAGTTTAGGGCTTCTTCTACAACCTGCATCGCAGGCCGAACCGTCCGAGGAAAGTCGAATGCTTGCATAGTCAAGCGTTAAGAAGACGCGTAGTCGAGACGCTCCGAGTCGTGGCCCTACAACTTCAAGTTAGTGGTTGAAAACTTGGCCCTTCGCGCACAGTACATTGTATAAGAAGCAAAACTCTGAACAGGTTGAACATCTAAGAGTTTGGGCAGAACATATCGAGGCTGAGGCTGAGAAACATTGGGCGTTTCCGAGTGGCGGTTGGCAGGACCCATGACACCCCGAGCGATGGGCTGCGCCACCGCGATTCGGATGGCAACGCCCTGGGCTGTGTCCTCTTCCATGAATTGGTTGGCTGTTCACATCTTACACAACGTAATCCAGTTCGTACGACACAAAAAAATTTCTCAGTGCTAGGTCCTCAAGCTCCAACGCTCGCTGCCGGTGGCCTGTACCTCAGGCCTCATCTTCGACTCGGCGGCGGCGCAGTCCACGGCGGCCACTGCGGCGAGTCACAAATTCACCAAGTTCCAAAGCGTATTCACGCTAGAGATTCAGAAGACCAAATATTCCGATATTGACGGTGCGTCGCCGTCCGTCATGGTCTTCATAAAAAACTTGCCGCTGACGAGATATCATTGTCACCGCCAGGCTAGCCACACCCAATTTTAAGCACTGCCAGCAACTTGTTCTACTAGGTTGCCACTGCTCTACGGTGCTACCTTCTCATGAACCGTCTGGCTGGCATGCTTCGAGAGAGTTGCAACCCAAAGTCAGCTTCGCTCTTCTCCATTACTCGTTTAACACCACATGTCCGCCTGATCGTTGTCAACTAGACATGTCACCCTCCGCCACTATCACTGGCGTAAGAAGCTGCCTCGAAAATCGCCCAGACCAGCATTGTCTTCATCGTATCTACCATCACCACCACCACCACCTTCAAGTTCTCTTTCTCTCCTCCTCACCATCTTTTTCATCTAGGTAGCGACGGCTTCGCTCGCTCATCATAGAACACAAACGCGTGGTCTCCGCCAAACACCCAAAACATTCTTACGGTCAGTCTTGCGGCCCCAAATCGCCGCTACCCTCCTCGTAAGTACTTCCAGTTCCCGGCCTGCCTCCACGTATAACAAGAAGCACATCCGAATTAACTCGCGACTCAAGAACACACCACAGCACGCCCCCATCGACGACCGCGCGCCGCCTGCGGAGGACGCGATATGACACACTAAGCAGAGGGTCCGCGAGCAGGATGCGGGTCGCCTCGATGACATACTATTCGGGCAGAATATCGCGTCATAGGCTCGATCGCATCTCCGGGGGGGGGGGTCACGCTGGAAGGTGACCCGGGGGTTGATTATCAGAATAATGAGGCAGCACCTCACGGTCGATGAGCGTGACATCCTGAGGCCTGAGGTCCGAAGCGGTACGACTGGTCCCCATTGCTTCGGTCTTGAAGACATCGAGTGCCCGTAACCGGTCAGGGAGTCCGGCGAAGTTGTGCTTCCCTGTCTTCTCTATGGACAGGGTGGCGACGCCGTGACCGTGCTAATGCAAAACTTTACCTATTTACCTTGCCTCTAACTATCCCGAAAGCGCACCTCTCGACAAAGGCATGCGCGGTCTTTGATGCCGTGTTCGTGAAGATCACCTGCAATGGAATGACGGCGCTCCGCCCTTGGTTTCTCCTCCTGCTCGATCGCGGACGCTCGGGCAGCGAACCTTCGAGCGAGGGAATGCGATGACCTATCGTGGGGAGGGAGTGCTTGGTACCCACGTTCTAATGACATCCGTCCAAGTATGGACAGAGTCCGACCCGGAGTCAGCGCGCGAAGGTAGGCACACGCCGTACGCGCCGTCCTTCCAACGAACTCTCCGCTGTCTGGGTCCGGGAGCCGCCCTGTTTTGTTCGCCAACAGGATTCATGTTCGAGTCCATGCTCGCCCCAACGTCGAGGCTGTACATCAGGGCATTGCGTTGCACGAAGTACGGGGTACTCAGAGAGGCGACTTGACTTGGACGACCCGAAGACTGGAGAACGTGCGTCGGGCCGGACACGCTAGACGAGACTGTCCACCCTCAGGCTAGCTTTCGTCTTCTCCTCGATCGTCACCGACGTCTCGAGCGAGTGCGCGCTCCCACGATGCCCATGAGCCGCTGCCGGCGTTTCGTCCGTGGCGTCCCCGGGCTGGGCATATGCATCTCCTGCAACCGTCACGCTGGATGCGGCGCGGAGCGTCGAGTGATGGAACACCACAGTGCTGGACGCCCCGGTCTCGCCCGCCACCGCGCCAGAGCCGTGCCGTCGACTGTGATTGGCTTGGGACAGCCCTCCTGCATCGATCGGGGACTGCTTGAGCGCGACGATGGCGATGATGGTCGTCGGGTAGATGGCCTGCCCGTAGCCAGGCCGCAAGTTCAGGGACGTGAGCACAGGAAGGCCGCATTTGAGGGGACGAATGACGGCTTACCACGAGAGGCACGAGGCACCCGTACTCGAAGTCGTTTGCGACTGTCTCAAAGGCAGCATTAGGGCCGTTGAGAGAAGTGGGATCGGCTTCGTAGGTGAGGAAAAATGTCTGGAGTTCGGTGCCATGAGCATATGTAGTCCAACGTGAGAGCGGAAATTTGATACCAGGATGGCACAGTATATACAACCCGACTCTGTGAGCAAGGCGAGAGCCTTGAGGACCCAGGACGTTGTTCTGCCTTCGGAAAAGTGTTGCTTCAACAGTCGCCGGTGCTGCCTGTTTAGTTTTCAGTGGGAGAGAATGAACATCAGGTTTCTCGACGTGCGGGGAACAAATTGAAGCGTACGCACCACGCCTTGTAGCCGATCAAAAGCGTGGCAAGGACGTTTGTGGCGAAGGACAGTATCAGAGATACCATACCCCATATATCGCCTGCGATTAAGATGTAAAGGTCGTAGCCGTTCGGGACGGGCCCCACTGCGACCATTCCAACAATCGCACACACATTGGGGGGATCAGATGATAGCGGAACACACGCAAATAAACAGAACATACCCATTGCCACGAGTATGAGAAGGGGGCCCATGCAAGTGACGACTTTGTGCCACTGCCAGATGACACATGCGCGCCACCAGACGATTGCGTCTCCGATTACGAACTGCAATGAGATACGTATCGAATTAACACTTGCCATGACAGGGAAGCACTCACGTTGACCCCCCAGCGCGATCGTCACCATCCAGGATTGTTGATGAATTGCGTATTCCAGCGCAGCACTTTCGTCCCTGCCGTTGTAGAGCGGAGAGAACAGTCCATCGTTTGCCGTGGTGACGAAGTGGTTTCTGTTTTTCCACGACCATACGAGTGCCGCCATGTACGTCGTGGTCGACAGATACAGGAGTACGGTGCCAGGAGGAGGATCCTGCCGTTAGTCTGTGCGATTGATCCTCGGGAGCTGTCAAGGGAGATGAGTGAGTGTATGTGGGCTTATCGAAGAAAATGTCGAAAGGCGTCGGGCAGCGGCCTAGCGGATGCGAACTCAGTTCTGGGCACAGTGAGTGAACAGCTATAATATATAGATACCTAGCGGATGCGAACTGTAGCGTACATGTCAGCTATGCTACTAGGTGAATAAATACTGGAGCATACCTCAGTCTGGGCACAGTGAGTGAACAGCTGAGGAGAACCGTCCAGATGAAAAAACAATGGCACAACGAGCGTGGTACAAACAAATGCAAACAGGCGCTCAGTGCCAGACAAGCCGCAAACAAGAACAGAGAACTACGACTGTTGCAACCATACGTATCGTATTCCAACACGCCCACTCAACGGATCGTAGTGTATACTGTGTAGTAAGCAAGAATAGTCCGAATAAAAATACTAAATAGTGGACAAACCCAGGCCCGCACAGAAGCGGTCGTGCTTCTCGCGCGGGAGAGCCTTCGTCAGGACGTCGGCGACTTGGTCGCCAGTCGACACATATGCCACACGGATCCGACCCTCCTCAATCTCGTCACGGATGAAGTGATGGCGCACTGCAATGTGCTTCGTCCGGTCGTGGAACTCAGCATTCTTCGCAAGAGCCATGGCCGACTGGTTGTCGATGAGATGGAGCGTGCCCGAAGAACTGCTGCG
>JAKLMY010000285.1:0-35093 GCA_022814645.1 Ganoderma meredithae | reverse complement strand
TTGTCCTCTGGGAGCTTTGAGACTGCCTCTGCGATGATGGAGCTCTCGTCGGACAGGGGCCGGAGGATCATCGAGTTCCCGGGCCGCGTGAAGAAGACTAGCGACCAGCGTTCGAACTTCACTGGGGCTGAGAGATAAAACTCACAGAGGCAGGTATGATGCTCTACGAAGCCCTTGGCGGAGTCAAGACAGCTGCGTAGGGCATGGACCGTTCCCCCACATGCGTTGAGTTCCACTGAGCGCGGTATGTGGCCATGACCAACGTACAGCGCATGACGTACCTCCGAGTCCGCTCCCGTTGCCACTCATGCTGTGGGCAAGTCATGCAGCACTTCAAGACTCTTGAGACTGAGTGACCTTGCACGTAAGGCTTACGTAACATGTATTCGTGATGGCCAGGAGTTCGGAGTTCGAAAGACGACTCAGATGCCCGGGGAAAGGCAGACGAGACGGCCCGCCGGGACGATGTACCCGCTGCGCTTTAACCGCAACTTATGCGTTGACTACTGTGTTACTATTAGTACTAGTACTGTACTTACGACCGTCGACCACGTCGCGTCCGTCACTGCAGGCATGTCGTGACGTCGTCGTTCCAGCTCTCGCGCAATCTCAGCGGAACTATCCCAATGCCTTCACTCTGCTGTACTTCTGCCCGTGAAACATCTGCAACATAGACCGAATATTCTCCCGCTGTAACCCAACCATCGAGGTAGCAGCGTCCAAGATACAGGGACCCAGGAATCAGGACCAGGGAAGCCCGGGCGAACAGCATTGGTCGTGAATGTACGTCGTCTCACAGTTCTTCTCTGGATCAACCCCCATCCCGCTGTGCAGGCCGTAGACCGGACTCCATCGTGGAGGTCGGTGAAGGCATTCTTTCGATGGTCCTAAACCCATCCCTCCGTTTTCCTCGCTTTAGGACACCGCATTAGAATTGACCGTGAAGGGATGATTGATTTAGGAGAGGAGCTGCTCAGAAAAAAAAGGTCAGGCCGCGGTGAAAGGCATGCGGGGGAGCTGGACGGCGTCGAAATTCGCCGTAGAAAGTGCGTTCATTCGTGATATCTTGGGGTTGATCCTGCAACGCTACCTCCGGTCCATTCTGCGGTGGAGTTGAGGTGGGGAAAATGCGAAACCTGGCCCATCCCCCCTGCCCTTTGCATCCAAGGGGCCCCGCCCGGACGAGGCTGTTGGTGTCCTCGTCCAAGGTGCGTTCCACGATAGCCATACTGGACGAGCTCTGCGCAATGCTCACACAAAATTTATCAAATTGCAGCACCGTTCTCTCGATTTTTACTTGCATCCTGGAATGCTCCCAAGCCTTTTGAAAATGCTGATCGATCCACGGCCCAGAGGCATCGTCCGTGGGTGAAGTCTAAACTCTTTTTCTGCAGTCTGCTTTGAGTTGAGCTTCTCCCGATTCAACCCTGTCCAGCTTCACGCTCTCTTCACGATCTTCAGTGACGATGTGCTTGGTCCGCACGAGTACAAAGGCGGCGCTCACCCGCCTCGAAGAGCCCCACGCACTTTATTCCTCCATTGGCTTCTCAACTCTAGACTCTTAACTCATAAATTGTTTCGGAGCCGCTTCCCTCCTCCAAACATGATGCACCCGGACTTCAAGATGCTTATCTTCATGTGGTGTGTCCGCTATGGACTCGTTCTATGTGATCGTGCTCCCTGCGTTGACTGTCACTGTATCTGTATGCTCCGGATCTGTAGCGGCGTGAACATCGGCTGCCCTCTCATGCTCGCGTGCATGTCGGAGTGCCCGGATATGCCGCTCACCTGCGTGTGCGCCGCCATTGTTCATTTATCGCATGCATACACTTTCCCCCCTCTGATGCGCTTCGTGCAAAGGATGATCGACAAGGGCATGAACAACCGTACGTACCTCTCACGAGAGAGGTCGAGCTCAGTTTCTCACGCGATCGGTGGTTCCCCTCATTTTCCATGGAGTTCTGCATCATGTGCGATACCCAGTGCGTCTCCCCTTGACAGGATGTCTCGAAGTGGAAGACGCCGCGAACTCGAACGCTTCTTTGTTGGCATTCGAATCGGATATTCTCTTTCAAACATTTTCATCGTTTCAACCGGTCAAAGCTGCGACAGGGGAATAATCCTCTGTCGCCATCATCTTCCTGACTCGGTACTGATACTTGATTTTGGGGAAGCGGTGCCATACAGACCTCAATACTGAACCACACAACACGTATACCCTCTCTCGCTGCCAGAGTCCCTTCTACTGCCTCACAGCTCTGAAACGGGCCTCGATGGAAGCGTAAGTCACATCCGTGTCTCTATTTGGTCTTTCCGGCCTAGTATTCACGAGTTGGAACGGCAAAAGGGTCTTATCTAACCCGCTCACAGATGAAACGGTCAGAAGACTCGATGATTTCCGAGCTCATCTCACCCAATGAACCGCATGTTTGCAAGAAAACGCCATTTACGAGGTATTTACGAGAATCAGTATCCCGCCGAGCACCTTAGCCGACTTGAGGGACGAGTGGCACGGGAGTGCGAGAGGTGGCCGCTGCTATCATGATACGTGCTGTCCTTTCAAGCTCTTTTCATTGGTGTCAAGCACCACGTCAACATCCAATCCATCCGGCCTCCTCGCCGCCACCTCAGTAATCGGAAAGAAGACTCTCGGTCTTATTCTCGTGCCTATGTATATGTAACCTTGCCCATCTTTTTCTTGGCAAAGGATATACCGCAGTTTGGGGGACATGTTTAGCAAAGTCAGCCGTCGATCTGAGGCCGTTACGATAAGCATTCTTGGTACCGACGCCTTCCACGCACCTTTTCTCCACTCCTGCTGACCATGCCTCCAGCAAACTCCCAAGTATTCCATATGGCTGTGTGACTGCATGGCCCCGACGGCGTCGAGAAGCAGCCCCACAGCTTCCCTACCGTATGGTTGCCTGCCAGGTGAGCAATGACCGGGGAGGTGCTGTCCTGCTGAGCCGGCCCGTTTTCGAAGGGCGAAGGGCGTTCTTCGACGAGCGGCCTTCGAAAGCTGACACTTCCATCCCGCAGAGAGCCACTTTCTACAGTGTTACGACATATTCGCTTCTCCGTGGGACTCTGAGAGCGTCGCGAAGCTCGAAGGCACAGGTTTCCCCGCTATCTGCGTCATCCGCATGACCTCCGCTTACCGTAAGGTCCGCCCAGCACCACCTTCTCTTTTCTTTTCCATCGGGGAGCCGCATCTCGTCGTCCACTCCAATATAAGCGCGACTTCCTTGGTGCCGAGTAAGTGCTACACCTTCGAAGGGGTACCCGGCAACGACATGACTTCAAGTGCGACTTTCAGAGTACTCCTCGGCGCCCTCCTGCTCTCCGCCACTGGCGTTCTCGCCCGGTTCGCGGGGAGCGCGATGGAGGGCATGGAGACCGCGCAGAACATCCAGCGCGAGCAGCTCGACCGCCTCCGTGACTTCCTGGGACCCGTGCCGTCCGACCCTGCGCCTGGAACGATCGCCAAACGCGAATCCCCAATCAGCTTTGCCAACCCGAGGGCGAAGGAGTTCTTCGTTGACGGGACGAAGATTCCTGACGGTGAGTAAAGCAGTAGTCGGATTGCCACTGGCTGTAATCTTCCTGATGCTGGATGCACATCGCAGTGAACTTCGATGCGGGCCCGTCGTGGGCGGGCTTGATGCCCATCTCGGGTGCTAAAAACGAGACGCGCAAGCTTTTCTTCTGGTGCGTCGCCGTCTTTTGATTGTACTCTGAGCCACCATAATGATGACATCATTCAAGGTTCTGGCCTACGAACAACATCTCGAACGTGAACGACCTTCTGTTCTGGACGAACGGTGCGTGCCACATCATGAGACCTACTAGAGCGTAAACTAAATTGGAGCCATCGGCAGGTGGTCCGGGGTGCTCTTCTCTGGAAGGCTTCCTGCAAGAGAACGGGCCCATTTGTGCGTGTTATTAATCACTGTTGTATCCTGGAACCAATGTGTTCATAGCTTGGTCCTGGGGTCAATCAGAACCTACGCCGTAAGTCTTTGCATCATGCCATATGTACTGTTCCGGTGAAAACTCAACGCATTCAATACAGAAATCCCTGGAGCTGGACGAACCTATCCAATGTCCTCTGGGTTGAGCAGCCGGTTGGGGTACGTCTTTCTATCCACAGCTCGTGTTGGCGTGCAACACCATGCTGATCTGTGTGCTAGACGGGCTTCTCCCAAGGAGAGCCGAGCATCAGCAACGACGACGAGCTGGCAGCGCAAGTCGCCGGGTTCCTCGAGCAGTTCCTCGAGGTCTTCGGCGAGCTCAAGGGGAGCAACTTCTGGGTCAGCGGAGAGAGCGTACGTCGATATCTTCTCCTCGCATGTGACCAGATGTCTGATAACTCTCTTTCAGTACGCGGGATTCTGTGCGTCGTCATGCTTAGAGTTGGTTACGAGCTCTTCTAACAAATAACTGCAGACGTGCCGTACATCGCGAACTTTCTGTATGAGCACCCGAACCCAGACCTGCACCTCAAAGGCATCTGGATCGCGGACCCTTCGCTCACCTGGGGCCTCGTGCAGCAAGAGATCCCCGCGCTCCGCTTCGTCCAGGTACATTCCAGCTACCAATAGCTTCGTTGCAGCCTACGTGTATTGCTAACGTCGCAGTTCAGGCGAACAAGAACGTGTTCCCGTTCAACTCGACGTTCATGGCACAGTTGCAAAACATCTCGGATTCATGCGGATTCACGGACTACCTCGACGACTTCGTCACCTATCCGCCCGCGGGGCAGCTGCCGCTCCCGGTGGGCGCGACGATCAATAACGTCACGAAGGCCATCAGTGTCCTGCCTGAGTGCAGGATGCATAGTCCCATCCAGCGCGCTGTGGGGGTGTACGTAGATTTGCGTGTTATTTTGCTGAAGAGGAGAACTGAACTGAGGGCTCGTGGCAGCATCAACCCCGTGTTCGACGTGTATCGGGTGACGGATACGTTCCCGAACCTTTGTGAGTCAGCTGGCTCCTGTACCCGACGGAGCGCGCAGCTGAATGGAATCTCAGGGAGCGTACTCGGGTTCCCGAGGTCGACTCAGAAGTTCGTCTACTTCAACAGGTAAGTCCCGTTAGCCAACCTATACCACTTTACCCACTCACGAACTCCCTCCTAGGACCGACGTGCGTGAACATTCCTGCCTCTCCCGCTTGACACCTCACTGATACGCCACATACACCAGGTTCAAGACGCTATCCACGCGCCCCACATCAGCTGGGAGACTTGTGGCGGTCCTGTCTACATCGACCCAACGACAGGCGGCGCGGGAAACGACCAGAGCGTCGCCTCGACTCTGAGCGTGCTCCCGAACGTCATCGAGAAGAGCGAGCGGGTCGCGATCGTCCACGGTCTTGCGGTACGTACTCACCTTCAAATTCGCTTCCGTTTCGGTGAATCTTACTCGCTGATCACATCGTTGGTAGGACTTCATCCTTGTCGCGGAAGGGACGAGGATCGCCATCCAGTGTGTCTGAGCTCGTCTTTTTCGCCAGCTTGGGAGATGCTGATACTGGGTTCTTAGAAACATGACATGGAACGGCCTGCAGGGCTTCCAAACGCCAATCGAGGACGAGACCTTCCTCGTCGACAACATGGGCGTCTTTGGGAACATGCACAGCGAGCGCGGCCTCACCTGTGAGCATCTCCTGCCCTCTCTGCTCCGTTCTCCCGTAGCCCTAAATGTGGTGGCATCCCACCTCTTTACTCTGTAGATGTCGAGTTCTTCTATAGCGGACACATGACACCTCGTAAGTCTAAGATTGACGGACGTGATTGCGTAGATGATGACTCGGAAGCTGACCATGAGGTGTTCATGCAGAGTTCGTGCCATGGGCTGCGTTCCAGACGATCGCGTTCGTCATGGGTAAGCGAGACTCACCTTCCGCTTGAACAAAATCGAGGCGAGTCCGACATTTTACTGGATGGGCTTGAATATGATGGGGAATATGCTTCTGGCAGGCAGAATGTTGTACTGGGACTCGTTTCGTCGGGGGATAGTCGAGGGACGTGAATGGCAGCGACGAGCGCTGCAAGGCGATAATACGTCCTACAAATTGTCCTTATCGAGATAAGTGTCGCGAGCTTATCGGCTTACAAAGTTCTGTTACGAAGTTCGTTTAGTCAACTAGAAGCGCTAAGTAGGGCGTGAGAGTTGTAAGTGCCACCACACGACTCTCCGCCCACCAGCATAGAGCCATCCATACTGACTCCACCGGCCTCAACGAGCCCATTTCCAAGCTGAGAGGGATTTAGTTGGGCACGTAGTGCTGGTAAGGGCGCTCACGAGTTCGCTACCTCTAAGCAACCTCGATCCACTGATCCTACGAACACAGATAAGATCTGCTGCGAGTGCTTGTTCCGCGCAGCTGGAACATAAGTCTCCGGCTAGACAGTGTTTGCTTCGTGAAGCCTGTAGGTCTGGACTTGTCAAAGATCCGGCAGGGTCTTGAAGCTCAACTTCCTGGCGCACCAAATCCCAATGGCAATCTATGTGAAGGACCCGGATCCTTCCGACAGGAATAATTGTACGCCGTCCTGAAGCCTTCCTTCATCAGATGCATATGTTATCGAAAGACTGATAGCATGTTTCAATATGAATACTCAGGGCATCTTTCTGAACCTCCGCCACAGCTGCTTCCAATCACATTCCCTCCGGAGTTATGGCTGGAAATTATTGGCCATATCAACGATACAGCAACTCTGTCCGCCCTGATACGAGTCAATCGCGTATTCCATGATATGGCGGAAGGATATCTCTACTACACAGTCACGCTTGCCTGCGACCCCGTCGTCGTCCGCTTCTGCACGTCATTCTCCGCATCCCCACGCCTCGCGACCCTCGTAACGAGCCTCCACCTCCCCAGCATCAGTGGGCAGATATTGCACGGTGGCCACACCTCCCGCCTCCTGCTCACCACCCTCTCATCCCTTCGCAACCTCTCCTCCCTCACCCTCCGCCTCGCCGACGGCCTCGAGCGCAGCGGCATCACCGGCGCGAACCTCTCCGTCTTCCAGCAGCTCGTCGGCCTGCGTTTCCCGCTTCTGCGCGCCTTCGCTACGAACCTCTCCGTCTACGTCTTCCCGACGGGGCTCGCCTTCCTCCGTGCGCACCCCCTGCTCGCCGACCTCGACTTCGGCTTCAGCCCCGTCTCGCACGTCCGCACCGAGTCCGACGCGCTCGCCGCCCTCCACTTCCCTGCGCTCCGCGCGCTTGCGTGTGGGCCGTGGTTCCTCCACGACCGCTTCGCCGTCCCGCCCACCCTCGTGCACTTCCACGCTCGCGACCTGGACTTGGAGCCCGGGGAGCTCCCACGCATCGCGCACCTGCTGGGGGCCCAGCTCGTCAGCCTGCGTGTGTCGGAGCGCTTCGCGTACCACCCCGAGCAGCGCGCCGGGCCGCATGCCGTCAGGCTCGACGAGCTCGTCGGGCTGTTCCCGCGCCTGCGCTTCTTGCAGCTCGACGTGCATCTAGTGAGTTTCGTTCTCGAATAGAGAAGCCTATTACCTCTCAAGCTGATCATTTTGCTCTGTGTCTCTTGCAGGTGGCCGTACCCTACATCAGCAAACATATCGTGAACTGCACCGCTGAACGCCCTGAGTTCGCAGGGGACGGGCGGCCACAGACAGGTCGCGAGGGGCGTCTCACCATCGCGTGGGTGTGCGGCAGGCGTCCGTGGTCCTCGCGCGTGGACGTGAATGTCGCTCCTATCGAGTGGAATGTGTTCCTCAAGGAGACAGCACTCACCGTCCTCCACGACTGGGGCGACTGCGTTGAACGTGTTGTGTATCGGCACACGACCGCCCCATGGAGGTCCGTGGCGTTGGGGGAGGATGGGGCAAGCCCTGTGTACAGGGAGGAGGGAGGGATGCACGACGAGGAGTGGAAGTTCATATGAGCTTAGCCGGAGGCACGACGTTGCAGCGCAGATTTATTGTGCTCAGGTTCGGGGAGTTCAGAGTTGTCAACTTTAGGATGCTGCCGCTGAGCTGAAGAAGGCATGTCACGTATCAGATTAGAATATAATTACCATTTGACCTTAGGGGGCCCTTTGTAACGGGTCCCTCTTACCCCGTCATTCAACTATCTACACACCCTTGCAGCTGGCTTTGAAACTGCTGCTCCAGGGGTTTGGACCCGGACTTTATGCAGTCGCGGTGGCTGACGTCAGTCGGCGCGCTCTGCGCCAGAACTGCCTTGACTGCAATCAAGTTGCGTGAATGCATGACGGTAACGGTTGCGCTTTCGCCACTGCGTCGTGGTAACTAGGCGATCTCGATATCGACTACAACACTGACTCGCTTGTAGATGGGTCTGCTGTAACTTACTATGTAATCCACAGTCGACACGGCGCACAGACACTTCTTTCAGTTTTGCACGCCATGCCGTCTAGGTCCCAACTTACGAAAGCTTCAAGGTCTGCCTTCATCGCTCGTGGCAACGGTGCGGGGATGCGTCAGGCCCTTCGGGCACGATCTGGTAGATCGTTCGAATATCGCTCTGCCTGCAGGTACGCGGTGCATCACACTAGGGCGAGAGAGGTGGCGTTTCACTGATTCAGCATCATTATAGACAACACGCCCACTGCAGCATCCCCTTCAGACGAGCCCGAGTTCAGGATGGATCTTCCCGTCGAGCTCTGGCTCACGATTCTGAACCACATCACAGACAAAGCAACGCTCGCAGCGCTCACCCAGGTGTCCCGCGCATTCAGCCACGAGGCCGAAGTCCGCCTATACCACACCGTCACCTTCGACTGCGATCCCGCCATCTACCGCTTCTGCGAATCGGTCCCCGCGGACCCCCGCCGCGCCACGCCCGTCAGCGGCTTCCACCTCATGGCGATCGTAAACACATATGGCAGCACCTTGCACGCCCTCCTCCCCGTTCTCCAGTCGCTCCGCAACCTCGAATACCTCACGCTCAACATCTCGCTGGGGTTGCACGACAAGCAGACGCTCAAAACGATCCTGGGCCTGCGCTTTTCCCGCCTCCGCGGCTTCGCGACTGTCGGCGCCCTCACCGCCCAGCCGCAGTCGCTGCGCTTCGTCACGGAGCACCCGCGCCTCGAGGAGCTCGAGTTCAATGACACCTACCACGACCGCCCAATGTCCAGCCTGCAGGCGCTCTCGTCGCTCCGTGCCCTCGCGTGCCGCTCGTGGTTCCTGCACGACAACTGCGCGGTGCCGGGGTCGCTCGCGCACTTCCATGCGACGTCGCTGCACCCCGACGGGCTGTTCCACATCGCGCGGCTGATGGGGAGACGGCTGGTGAGCCCCTCGCATCTCGCATTGCGCCCCGTTCGCACCCCAGCATTCCGAACCTGTGACCTTGGACGAACTCGCCAGCAAGTTTCCGCGCTTGCGACTCCTCCAACTCGACATGGAGCATGTAGGTGTTGTTCAGCTAGCTGCACTCGCCTCACTTGCGCCCTGTTATTCATATGCTGATAACTCGTTCCATTCGCCTGTAGAGGGTCAAGCCATACATTAACAAACACCCCATCACCTTCACCACCCCACGCGGGTCTCCAAGGCCCGGGCCCCGACCCCATGGACTCAGATCCCTGCCCCGGCGCCCGGCCACGCCAGTCCCGCTTCACGCTCGCGCTGTCATACGCGTGCCCACAGTCAAACACAGTCGACATAATTGTCGCGGCAGCGTGGCACGAGTTCCTGAACAGGACGGCGCTGGAGGTGCTCCGCGAGTGGGACGACTGCGTGGGGCGCATCGTGTACCGGCACACGATCATTCCGTACGTCTCGGTTGCGCTGAGTGCGGTCGGGATGCGCTTGGTGCGCAAGCAGGATATGGAGATGCGGGAAGACAGGTGGAAGTCTGTGTGAGTTTATAGGACGATCTGTTACGGGCGGCTTGTCGTAGAGCATCGGAAAACCAAAGAGCATCTCACAAGGGCTTATATAGTCAGACAAAGCAAGATAACATCAAGAATGTATAAAAGTTGTATCATTCTGGTAGAGGGGTATAGAATGCAATATATTCCTAGGTAGGCTTGGTAAACGGGTGTCTGGCGTCATTGAGGGAATCGGACTTACTTTGATTCTTCCGCAGATGCTCTTTGGAAGCGAATTACCTGACAGCGGTCAGAATGATGCCTCTGATATTGTATGGTATGTACCTTGTCTGCCTAATGCCACTCCGATATTGGTCAGATAATGACCTTCTAGGGGTGGCTTACTGGCAAATTCCGATCACCTCTATCTCGGCATACCGGGCTCTCTCTAGTTTTCCGATGGACAATTTCGGAGGCCGTATCGACAAGTGCTTTGCATACCCCATGAGGACTTGGGACCCAGCTCACAGTCGAATCTATATAGAACGACATAGGTGTGTTACTTTGCTGCAAGTTCTGACGATCAAGAAATTGTTCATGCTTCATTTTAGTCTGTAGCTCACTACAGTAGTTCGGTGGACGACTCGGATTACGGTACTACCAATGGCTGTTATTGAAGTAGTTTCTGCCCTGGATATATCATTTTTCTTCCCTCACGTTCTCCTGACCCTCTTTTGTACTCTTTGGATATCCTTCAACCTAGAAACAAAGGGGAGTTCTGAACCGGGCTGTACATGGCCAGCATAGCGGATGGCCGGCTCGGAGAACCGACAGCCTGAAACGGTAACACAGACGCCCAAATACCGAGTTAGCGCAGTTGAAGTTTTTCCCGAGTTTTTCTCCCCTTTTCCATGCTGCTCAACGCTCATGAAGGTGCGTCGTCGTATTATCTACAATAAACAGACGTGTTGGAAGCATTGATGTGCAATGACTCCAAGCATATCCCACATTATAATGCTGACTACTCGTTGCACGTTGTCCAGATTCCATCCCTCTCTATGGGGCGCACTTGCCATGTGGCAATCTCCAAGCCAGCGACTGTTTTCAAAATGTACTTTATACTGTTTCAGAATGATGCTGACTATGCTATGTTGCGCTGCATCGTAGACTTGAACAGGCTAATAGGCGGTTCAACCTTGTCTTCCCCCTTCCATATTCCAGACTGGGTCAGGTGCCCCGGCTGTGAGTGCCATTTCACGTGTATATTTCAAGATTGCATGGCTTTAGCGGCGTCTTTCCCAATGATATCCTAGCATAATCACTCTTTACGCCTCTTTATGATTGGGGGACCTTTCCATGCTGCCGTAACTGACGGCCTCCAGGCCAAGTTTTAGTCGCCATAGGTGCCACATTGGCTGGCGGCCATATTCTGTGGGGTGTGTCGTCATTTATCGCATCCTCCGACTCCATTACCTGCGTTTGTGTGCGTTGATGCCACGACCGGTGTTTCGTGTTGCGGCGCCCCAGATGTGACCGACACACCTCGATGGGCGCTTTCGGCCATTGAACGCAGCGAGCTCCACTAGGGCATTGCTCTTTGACCATACGATCAGTTTCAAGAGCAGCAAGTACTTCGTCAGCTTCACTTATACAAGCCGTCAGATCGGAGCGCTGAAGTAATACCAGTTTCACTTCTCCAGCCCCACCCGCGCTATCGTTGATGGCAGCTCATGTTCACCCATCGCCCCACCCAAGTCGCAACACGTACATGCTGCGGAGGCACCGTCTTCAACGCCTTCACCCGCCCGGCCCCAGTCCATCTGGTTGGCTATGGCTGACGGGTGCGGGGATTTGAGCATCAGCGACTCGCGCGCTGTGCAGCTTTGTGGCTGACATTAACCTTAAGCTCCAGCGGGCCGCCGGCCGTGCATAGGCACTCGTGCTGGGTGAAATGGAGGTGGCCCCGCTGCCGGATACAATATCATGATAGACGCACCCGGACGATTGCTTGCTCACTGATGGGACAGACATTTGGGATGCCTGGCCGGGCCATTGAGGAACATCGGCGGACCGCGACCATTGGGGCAGAGCCTGAGTGCGAGGCTGGCCGACTCGCGGGACATCTTCTGTCATCCGCGGTGGAAATCGTCAATGGAACTCGGATCAGACGCTGTGCCTTGAAGGATCAAGCTGTGCCGGATTGGGGATCAAACTGCACAGCCTGAACCACCCGCGCTCCGAGAGTGGCGGCCGAGAGTCCGAGTCGCGGTGGCAACTTCTGCCTCAGTTCATTTTAGTCTCATCTTGCATGCGAGCTGCCCTGACGTTTCTCTCTCTGTTGCAGAACACCGACTCTGACAATTATTTCGACAAAACGTTCGCAATGTCTCCGGCCGTGGCCCTCTCTGTGGCACATGCTCGCCACTCGCAGCAAAGCAACGCATTCGTCATTACATGGCGGCCTGGTCTTGGCGTTGGCGTTTGTATGATCTTGGAGAGTTTCAAGGCCACCGCAGCGAGAGCGCTGACGCTATCAATTCGCACAGCAATCACCCGGGGTCCGGCATGGCAGCATCACGAGCTGCCGCCTCCGCAATATGGTGCCTGCGTGGTCACTGCTAGGAAGCCTCTGCTTCAGCCTGCGCGACATCACGACCCGTCTCCTCCGAAGAGCCCCGTCTAGGTCGCGGTAGGCGGCCTGAGTCCAAAGAGCGGCTGGTATTGCACGCCTTGGGTGGTGTGGGTCCGAGTACTCCATGCGGTGCGTCACATTCCTTGGGTTTCGTGATCCCAAAACGGTCCCAGCGTCATCCGTGGCCGGCCCACTCTGATACACCGGGAACATGCCGCGCGGGGCCGCCTCACTGGCAGTAGGTGGTCGAGCCCACCAGACGCCAGAGTCCCGAAGCGTCAGAGCAGGCGCGCCGCCTCCGCTCGACCGTCCAGAGTGTTCCAGCTCATCACCTGTGGTGCTCTGAGCGATGCGCCCTCCATGTGCGATCTCCGCAGACGCATCGGCCCACATGATGCGAGAGGGCTCGTCTTCGGCAATGCATCGTCTGGCGACTCGCGAGTCGTCAGGAGCGTCTCGAGTGTCCTGCCTCCGAGTCCGTGTCCGATTCCGGGCGCACGTAGCAGTACTACTGGCAGCGAGCTCGAGGCCCGGGAGAGTATAAAAGATGCGGGGGTGGGGCTCGACGAACCTCAGCTCCCCGCTCCTCCTTTGCTACTTTTCGTCTTCGCATTCTCAAGTCCGCTAGTCGGCTTTTGTTCTTCTTCGCCCACTCACTCGCTCTTCTTTCTTTCGTTGTTGTCTTATCTTTATCATAACGTCCTAGAGATGTTCTCCTCCACCCGTATGATCACTGCTGTCTTCGCCGCCCTCGCGCTGGCTTCCACTAGCTTCGCTGCCCCCGCCCCCGCCGACGGCGATGTCTCCTCCATTTCCGCCCGCGCCGTCGCTCCCACATCTCGCTTCGTGATCTACTCTGACAACTGGGTCACCGGCGCCCTCCCCGCGGCATCCACGCTCAAGGTACGTCTCATCGTATCCCCGCCCTCCTATTACCTTTCTAAACGGATACTTTTAATCAGGGCTACAATGTCGTCGCTCTATCATTCCTCACGCTCAAGGGCGCCGTCGACCAGGCAAACAACTGGGCCGCGCTCCCCGCCGCACAAAAGACGTCCAAGAAGAACGAGTACCACAAGGCCGGCATCAAGATCGTCGCGTCGGCGTTCGGCGCGACGGACCTGCCCACGACGTCCGGCGCGAACGCCGTAAGCACTGCGAACACGATGGCGCAGTGGGTCAAGACGAACGGCCTCGACGGGATTGACGTCGACTACGAGGACCTGACGGCGATGAACAAGGGCGACGGCGCGGCCGAGAAGTGGGTGTCGGACTTCACGACGACGCTCCGCAAGACGCTGTCGAAGGGCCAGTACATCCTGAGCCACGCGCCGCTCGCCCCGTGGCTCGCGCCGAACCACCAGTTTGCTGGAGGCGCGTACGTCAAGATCAACAAGAACGTCGGCTCGCTCATCGACTGGGTGCGTCTTTATCCCCTCTGCATGCTAAGACAAGCTGGCTAACCCGACGCATCGACAGTACAACGTGCAGTTCTACAACCAGAACCTGTACGCGGACTGCACAAGCCTACTCACGAGCTCGGGCGGCGCGTTCCCGGGCACGTCGCTCTTCGAGATCCCCAAGAACGGCATCCCGCTCGACAAGCTCGTCATCGGCAAGCCCGCGACTGCCGCCGACGCGTCCAACGGCTTCATGGCACCCGCCACGCTCGGCACGTGCGTGAAGCAGGCCAAGGCTAAGGGCTGGAAGGGCGGCGTCATGGTCTGGCAGGTGCGTCCCCTCCGTTCCCCACTCTCCCCGCAAACCGAATGGTCGCTGACGATACATGCATTCACAGTTCCCCCACGCCGACGCGGCCTGGATCCAGTCCGCGAAGGGCGGTGCCTTCTAAGTGCACTCTCATCCCAGCATGCTTCCTTCCCTCCCCCTCTGTGCTAGGATACGAGCGAGCGCTGGGCGCACTCGTCCGAGTCCCGACTTCCGATTACATCCCCGTTGATCGGGGATGACGACTACTGGGACTCGGATTTGGACTGAGACTCACGATTCACGACGATCATACCCGGAGTCCACTACATACCTCTAGCTTCGTTATCTATTAATGTTCGACGACAACTTACGAACGAGTTTCTAGTATGTGTAACGATTAGTAGTAATGGAACTTAATTCGGGGCCGGCTCCTAAACTCTTCTCTGAACGTCTCGCTGCACGGGCCCACGACGATGCAGACAATAATAAAGGACCGTCCTGCGCCGGGTTCGAACACGCTTCAAATGCACTGCCACAAGTTTGTCTTGCGGTCTGGCAGATGCCCGCTTGATCTTTTCATTTTGCCTCATCTACAGCTGAGCTTGGACTTTCGTCTGCGTCGCTCCGAGTACTAGGGCTCCTTTATCGAACACCAATCCGCTTCTACCGCAGCAGTTTCTGGGCACACCGCACTCCCATGGTCAATGAATAACCAACGAACATTCAAGGAGGCGAACCGCGAACCGCGACCTGCGATCATGGCGGTGCACTGTGGGTCATGGGCTTTACGATGCTATCCGAGCCTTGTGGTATTGTTCCGTGAGCAATATTTTACATCATTCAAGCTATTTATTCTAAGGTATTATCCTGGATATCGGTAGACTCTGGAACCGCCGGTTGTCAATGTCATTGAAGCTGAGATTCCCCTCCAGGACGTAAAACTCCGGAGGTAGGCCCGCTATATACGAACAGAGGCATCAAAGTTGGATTGATATCACAACAGGCAAATGCACACAACTTGGGTTCAAGTGAGGATATCCTCGAGAAAAACGTTTGGGCCATTTAACGTATCCACACCATTTCCGAGTCCCTGAAGAGAATGAGGGCGACAACGGCGCCCGGGAGTGGCCCGGGAATTTTGAAGGCATACAAAGTGGCCCAATTCCCCTCGGCGAATCGTCACGCTTTGCCCGCTGCGTATACAATGCTGCTAGAGCTAGGTTCAACACTGCCACCGCTGCTTGAATCATGCTATTCCCGTCCATTTCGACGGTCATCCTCTTTGTTCTATTGACGCACATGCCTTTGTTCAGCGAGTATATAAGATGGAGGGTTAGGGACCGACAAAAATCAGCTCCCTCTTTTCCTTGCTGCTTTCGCCTTCGCGTTCTGAAGTCCGCTAGTCGGCTTCTGCCCACCTTCGCCACTCATTCCTTGTGCTTCGTCTTATCTTTATCATAACGTCCTAGAAATGTTCTCCGCTCACATTATCACTGCCCTGTTCGCCGCCCTCGCACTGGTTTCCGTCGGCTACGCCGCTCCTACTCCCGCAGACCGTGAAGTCTCTAAACTGTCTGCGCGCGGGGTCGCGCCTACCTCGCGCTTCGTCATTTATTCCGACTATTGGGTGACCGGAGCCCTACCTGCTGCAGCCACGCTCAAGGTGCGCGCCATATCTATGCTCACTGCCTGATACCTGCTTAACACATCCTCTATTTTAGGGCTACAACGTTGTCGCGCTCTCCTTCCTCAGCCTCACCGGTGCGGTTGACCAAGCAGGGAACTGGGCCGCACTCTCCACCGCGGACAAGGCAGCCAAGACTGCCGAGTACCACAACGCCGGCATCAAGATCGTCGTCTCTGCGTTCGGCGCCACCGACACCCCGACCACCTCCGGCGCGAACGCCGTCAATACCGCCAACACAATGGCACATTGGGTGAAGAGCAATGGCATGGACGGGATCGACGTCGACTACGAGGACCTGACGGCGATGAACCGCGGCGACGGTGTGGCGGAGCAATGGGTCTCTGATTTCACAACGACACTGAGGAAGACGCTGCCGAAGGGCCAATACATCCTCAGCCATGCCCCCTTGGCTCCGTGGCTCGCCCCGAACTCGCAGTTCGCGGCGGGCGCGTACGTGACCATCAATAACAACGTTGGCTCCCTCATCGACTGGGTACGTCCGCTCCCTCCCCCCCTCCCCGTCTCTTTAGCCTTCTCTCTCTATAGTTCAAATGGCATGGCTGACTCGTGACGGCATGTGCCTACAGTACAATGTGCAGTTCTACAACCAGGGCCTGTACACCGACTGCACGGGCCTCCTCACGAGCTCAGGTGCCGCCTTCCCGGGCACGTCGCTCTTCGAGATCCCGGAGAACGGCATACCGCTCAATAAGCTCGTTATCGGAAAGCCTGCGACGGAAATGGACGCGACGGACGGGTTTATGGATCCGGCGACGCTCGGCTGGTGCGTGGAGCAGGCCAAGGCCAAGGGCTGGAACGCAGGTGTCATGGTCTAGCAGGTACGTTGCCTTCCTCCCGTTTCGAAATCTGTTGTCTAGTGTCTCATGGTGCACACATCCTCCGCAGTTCCCCCACGCCGACGCCACCTGGATCCAGTCGGCGAAGGGCGGTGCTTTTTAAGTATTGTTCTACTCATCTCAGCTCTCGCGTGGTATACCCAAACGTTTCACCTCCGTCAACTGCGGATGTGGCCATCACGACGATACCATAGTACGAGGAGGAACATCCAACTATCCGTCATGTCTTCGCTTTCGTGTTTGACGACAACTCATGACGTACAGTGTGTACAGCTACAATGTCTCATGATGTTCTCTTCCCAGTCTGGGTGCTTGCTCAATGCGATCTCTACACATTTTAGCGCGGAGGACAAAGTCCGAGGTGAAACCAAGCAGAAGCAGTTCAGCAAGATATCCTACAAAAGTCCTTCGTGTCGTCATCCAGGTTGTTGCTGTCTTCGTCTTGCTCCGAATCTCTCGTGAGCCTTCTACTGGTTCCTCCGCCTCCTGATCTGGAACATGTTTCCCCGGCTCTGCATCCTGCCCAGGTACACTGCAACGCAAAGCCCACACATAAGTCCCCACGCGCCACCCCGACAACGTCGACAGCCTGAGACTTACGGATGACCACGTAGTCGTCGTCGGGCCTCACGTTAGGCACGAAGACGTCCACGACGCCGTCGTCCATGTCGAAGTTTACGCTGATAGTGACTGCACCAGAAGAACGGTCAGCGGTCAGCCTTCGCACACAAAGAAAGACAGCTCACTTGGGTTGAAGAACCGCTCGCTGCGCTTGTACAGGACGAGCCTCGGTACGCATCGCGGCAGCCGGCCCGGGAGCATGTCCTCGCTGGAGTCCTCGTCGGCGACGTCGAGGTCGGTGTCTCGGTCGAGGTCGCTGAGGTCGAGGTCTACATTGCCCTGCCCGCTGCCATCATCTTGGGTCTGCCTGCTCCCGTGCCAGACCGCAGAAGACAAACGAAGAGTGATCAGCGGATACTCGTCGGCGGCATGCAGTGATAAGGACGAGCCTCGAGCGAACGTACCAGCGGACCTGCTGCCACTCGCCGACGTACCACACCGTGTCCTGGTCGGGCGTCGTGATCAGCGGCATGAGCGTCCTGTCGGGCTGGCAGTTGGTCATGGGCGGGGAGGGCCAGTAGTACGGGCCCGGGGATGGGTCGTCCTGGCGCTCCTGGAGTGCGACGCTGGGGGACGCGGGCACGACGGGAGCGAGGAGCGTCACAGCCACGAGGGGGACGAAGGCGAACTTGATGAGGGATATCTTCGAGAACATCGCGGGGAGGGGAGAGGAAGTCGCAGTCGTTGAGCGCGTTTGGGTGGGTTGGACGTTTGGGGGAGCTGTGGGGCTGTTGAGTGTGGTCAGTGCGTCGAGTGCAGCCCTTTTGAACGCGAGGGAGACCTCTGGCTCCCTGAGGGTGCCTGCAACGTTTGTTCCCTAGCAACGTCGCTGGCCCCCGCCCGTCAATCGCGCATGGAACCCCGTTGTCGGTCAACCGTAAACGGTATATTCATTCCTAGCCCCAGTTCGGCTTCTCTATAGCGGGAGTACCGGCAGGGGTTGCACAGCCACACTTGGCAGGATCGTCGTTTCCGAGACTTGGCCTCCCTCATCCGTGGCGGTGTCATATTCTGGTGGCACCCACACAGGGAAGTCTCCATCTCCATCCTTTTCATGTGGGGTCACGGCAATCTCCCCCACGGGGCAGGGGTGGTCGGGTGTTGTGCGCAAGGGACAATCCCGACCATCGATGTAGAACATGCTATGGCAATACGCACACGTCGCGCCGCCTAAGGACTGGAAGTGGGGAACTTCATAAGCCAGGAGCATCGCCAAGATTCGGGATCAAGGGCAAGGGGAATAAAGGAGAGAAAATGACTCCGAAGAACCTGCTGGAAGGTCGCTCACCCTACGGAAAGCCATCATTGCCAAGTAAGCAGCGAGGGGTCGTTGGTACACCCGCAGCGCTGCCCTGCTCAGTTCCTCTCCACAAGCCGTATTAGCTCTTTCAGAAATTCTTCGTTGTATCGGACACACTTCATCGACCACGCTCGGATACTCTGTGAGAAGATGTTCAGATCCACGAGATGACTACAACGGCCCCGTTGCTCACCTCCTCTCCAGAATCAAGTGCCGCTCGGACGTCTGCCAAAGTGATATTCCTCAACTTCCCCTGTGCTTGTTCTACCTCCTCTCGTGTCGGCTCGCGACCCAGCGTCCGGCGGAGGTGAATGGGGTCACGAACGGGAATCCCCCAATTCCGCTCCGCGATCTCTTTGGGCCATATCGCGCGGTTCTGCCACAGGGTTAGCAACGATTGGAAAATGCCATCGATGGCGTGCTATCGCGTTACCGTTTCGTGCATCCCATCCCACTGCTCCACGGTCAACGGCGTCGCTCCGCTCAATTCGTACTCGCCGAGGTACAGCCATTGACCCTGCGCGAGCCTCGTGAATAGTACCTGCACGGGGGAATGCTTTGTGTTGGTCGTCCACGGATCGCCGGGCCACACTGTCGTCTCGAAGTAAAGCCCACCGTGTCCCGGGATCTGCGGCCCGTGGGGGTTCCAGGGGAGATTGATGCTCATGAAGTTATCATAGCCGTGCTCAGCGATGCGTCTCGCATTTGGTCGGGGAAAGGTCTCCATCGTGTTGCCGCCGAAGCGCTCCTTGAGATGGTCGCGGGTCACGGTAATGGAGCGCTGGTGCTCCGGGAGAGAGATCGGGTAGGGACGCAAGGCGGCGGGACCCAGGAGTCGCGCAACATCTTCATCCTTGGGGAGGAGCTCTTTTTTGACTTCAGCTTTGGGGTACCACGACGGAATTAGCAACCGACTAGAAGTTATCAATCGTCGACGGGGAGAAGATCAAATGGACGCACATTAGCCAGTTGTCTAGCCACGCTGTCTTGTGCGCCCGCTGACGACTGCGGGTTCTTCGTAACAGGTTCTGCGTCCTCCGAACGAAGAGCTTGTTGCAACTCTTCTTCCTTTTTGGATGGCTTGGGAAAGCGAAGTCAGACACTAAGCGTGCCAGTGGAGTAGATAAACAAGCGATGCATTATTGTCACACACCTCAATCTTCCATTTCCCGGGTCGCGTCACGGTGGGTACTCGCCTCGCGTCAAATTCTCCTGGGATCACCATGTCGATTGGCTTGAAATCGGCCTTCTCATCCGGTGGAATCTCAACTAATCAAGTCCTCGCTCGATCAAAAATCACCCACACATCGATAAACACAAAGACTTGCCGGTGTGGTTCAGCTTACGCTGTTTGCGCAGCGAGCTCACTGACAAGACATGGTTTTCAGTTTTCACCACAACTTCCTCTTTGGTCCCTCCAGTACTCTTCCTGCGGCGTTCAGCTTTGTTCGAGGCATTGGAAGTGGCGACGATCTCCACATCGGGCTCGGAATCAGTGAGTTCGATGACATCAGATAGATCCAATTTCTTCTTCTTGCGAAGCGGAGATGAATGTACCCGCACTGAGTCTGGATACAACGTCTCAGCGGCAATATCTTCGCCGGAGCCGTCGATCTCCATTGGCTGGGCTCGACTACAGTCCGGTCCGCGAACGCTCTGGACTGCTGAGGCTCCTGCACGCGAGGTGGCCGACACCGCCTGCCAGAAGGAGAAGCAGGGTAGAACGGCGCGGTACCGAAGTTATGAGAGGGCACGCTCACCGACCCTGTAGCCCTGCCATGGCTAGCGCTCTCGGAAGATCCTTCCACGAATGCTTGTCGTTCATAGCTCGCTAGCTTCTGCCTCAGGACTGCTAGTTCCGCATCTTTTTCCGCGAGCAGCCTCCGCAAGGTGCGGATGTCTTGTGCTTCTGGCTCCGGTACCTCCGCCGTACGATTTCCATTCCTACGCCACGCCGCGCTCCTTGAGGCATGGCAGAGAGGAAGCACTGAACTCTGAAGACACACCTGCTTCCCACACCATTCCGTTTTAGAGGGATCCTCACAGTTCCGTGTTCTTCCTTTAAGGTCGGCTTCATGTGAGCCTTCTATGCAGTCAGTTCAGGATCGCTGGGTCGTGGGTTCCGTGACGCAACCCGCGTGTGAACTGGGCGGTACAATCGCCGTTGGTGAAAGGCCGCGGGTCGGAGTGCTGTTGCGAGTTTCTAGCCAGGCAGTGGGTCAGGCCAGAGTGCCCAAGACAATGATATGAGGGGAAGAAGGGAATGAAAAACAAAGGGCTGAGGAGACGAAGGGAAGAGGATGGACTCACCTGGCGGCCCTCAACGTTCAAGCGTGCCCTCAGATTCCTAGTAGGGTTGCGTCAGCCTGCAGGCAGGAAGCCGACTTTGCCGACCTTCTCCAACAAAAAGCGTGCACGCCGTGAGGATCTCGAGTCGGCGAACGTTGATGCGCCCTCCAAAGGTGGTAAAGGTGCGACCCAGAACAGTTGAACGTTCCTGAAGTGGACGATGACAGGCCCGAGCATTTCGTCTCCGAGCAATGATCGGGAGCGCGGCCGGGTTGTTCATCGCCATCGAGGGAGGAGGTTAGAATGCAGATCAGAATAGGCAGGTGTAGTGCTCAGATGGGATTAGAGTGTCAAGTCGAAAGTCAATGTTGGGCGCTGGGATGTGGGTCAGAACATATCTGCCGTAAGATAAAAACTCACCTACACACTACTGCCGCCCAGCGCGCAGACGACCAGATGGCCATCGAACAAATTCGAAGCGGACACACGTCCTCGTGCATACTGTGGCATGTATAGCAAATTACATGATGATGGTGGAACCAAGGTGGAACACCGAGCCGACATAATGGAACAACAAGGAATAGGTACGATACCCTGGAGACATACACCGTGACGCGGACTGGTAACTGACAATTGTACAGAGAGACCGTGACCGGCTCAGATCTGCTCAATAACATACACACATGCTGTAGCAACGATGCAGTCAAAAGTAAAGCAAGACGGTCCAATAATCTCAGGCACCATTAACGTCAGCACCCGCGTGCTCGTTCATCGGCAGCACCGGCCCCAACGCCTGGCGCAACAAAAGCTCAACCCGCTCGCGGTCGTCATTCAGTCTGCGCATCTCGTCACGCCACCGCGCCTCCCGCTGCTCGTAGATCGTTGAGAGCGCGCCAAGACTGCCGAGGGCAGTCTCCAGCGCGCGACGGAGGTCCATCTCTCCAGGGGTGCCAGACCCAGGCGAGCCATCCGCGGATGAGTCGGATCGGTTTGACAGACGCTCTGCCAGGGACATGCGCTGGGCCTTGCGCGCTGCACGACGCTGGGAGGCGAGATGCGAGAAGGAGCGGCGGACGCTCGCGAGCGCGGTTGAGTTGAGAAGGGCCGGGTCGCGGCGGAGCGACCTGGACATGAGGGAGTGGAGCTTCGTGGTGTGAGACGGCGCGGCGAGGACTACCAGCGTCGCGTCTGTCTCGCGATCGAGAGCTTGGAACTAGTCGAGCACGATGAGAAACGGGTAATAAAGATCGTTCGACGCATGACTCACAGCTTGGCCCAGCGCATCCCAGCGCGTGTCGAACCGCCTCCGGCGCTTCTGCGGGTTGCTCATATACGAAGGGTGGAACTCGAGGTCCAACAGGTCGTCCTCCTCGCCGTCCTCCTCCTCGTCCACCCACTCTCCATCGTCCTCTCCTGGCGGCGGGGCATCGACCTCCGCCCCGTTCCAATCCCTCGCCTTTCCGTTGACGAGCTCGTCCATCTCCTGCTCGTACTGGTCGACGAAGCGTTCTTCGCCCGCGGTCTCCTCCCCCGAGGACGGCTCGGGGCTCGTCTCTCTCGGCTGGGTGCTATCGACGCGCGGAGGCGGCTTCACCCGCCGCGCGGCCGTCCGCGCCGTCTGCAGCTGCGCGCGCATGTGTCCGTTCTGGTCGCGCCGCCGCAGCCCGCGTCCGCGCATCGCAGGCGGAGGCGGCAAGTGCACCGGTTCGTGGCTCGGGCTGGACCTGATGCTCGCCGCCGCGACGGCCTGTGCGTTCAGCCCAAGTCCGCCGCCTGCGGGCACGAACGCCCACGGGTTGTATCCGGGGCCGGGGAAGGGCGTCGAGGACGGGGAGAAGGCCGACTCGGAGGAGGCCGGCGCGAGGCCGTTGTTGAGTGCGTAGATCTGCATCTGGAGCGCGAGCTGCTCGCGGATGACGGCCGGGTTGTTCATGTCGTAGCTTGTGGATGGCGCCTGGAGCGGCCCAGACATCGTCGAGCGGCGGATATGCGTGAACGGGTAGGGGTACGGCGAGCCGATCTGGCGCGGCTCGATGTCCGAGGGCGTGGCGGAGATGAGCGGGGATGGGGATGGGGCGGCGGTGTGGCTCTGGGGCGTCGGTGGGATGGGGGCACCGGGGCGGGCGCTGGCAGAGCGGAGGAACGTCTGGAGGTACGAGGACGTCGGGTCGTCGAAGAGACTTTGCATGTCGTCTGACTGGACGCTCGAATGGTTCCACCCGTACCCCATGCGCTGATCGAGGACGTTGTTCAAGCTTATCGAATACTGACGAGGGTCATATTGAGGTAGTGGCTGTCTGGAAAACTCGGGTTGTGTCGCCGAAGGCGGCTGCTGAGGCGACTGCGATGCGCGCTCACGCGTCGCGCTGGGAGGTGCGTCCTGCGTGCCAGAGCTCCGTAGGCTGTTCACCGTGTCGCGCTCGAACATGGTGAGATCGAAGCTGCGCATACCGAGCTGGTCTGTGGGCCCGGAGCGGTGCTTGGCAGCGCGAATCGTCTTCTGGTTCTCTGCATACTGGCTCGTTTGTGGGCCGTAGGCCGCGGGAGTCCGCTCGGGGAGGGTCGTCGATGGAGATCGCGGCGTGAACCCAGACCCGGACTCGGAGTCCTCACCGTTCTTGTTTTGCTGAAGTTCTTCTTCGCCTTCTTCGTTTAGCGTTTCGTCGTCGTCGTCATCTCTGCGGTCATGGCGAGTGTCGTAACGTGTCGTGTGGGCGTCGGCGTACAAGTCGGACGAAGGCAGCGGCGAGCCGTGGTGCCGATCCGTGTACTCCGGCTTGTCGTCGTCGTGCCCATTATCCTCCTCGGGCTCCTGCAGCGGAAGCGAACGATCGGGCGGCCGTGAACCCATGATCTGGAGCGGGGGCGTGTGCGTGTTCGCGTTCGTCGCGAGCTTGGACGAAGCCGGGGGCGTGAGACGCGTCACGCTCGCCTCGGACGCAACAGCTGCCGGAACGGGCTTCCTCGGCACGTTCTGCTGCGCGCCCTGCTGCTGGCTCTGGCTCGAGTAGCTCTCCGGCACGTACTGCGCATAGCTCGCCGTGCGCTCGCCCGGCGAGGCCATCGGCGTCTGGTACTGCGGCGAGCCTCGATACTCGGGCGTGCGCACCTCTCCCTGGGCCGCCGCGAGCTGCTGCGACGTGACCGTGCCCGACCGCTCACGCGTGTGGCCCTTTCCCGGGCCCCCGGTGGGGCTCTCGCGCGAGACCGCACCCGCGCTCTGCTCCTTCACCGGCAACTGGCGCTTCGCGACGCCCACCCCGCTCCCGTTGCCATCCGAGTCCTTCGGGGACGCGCGGTCAGTCGCCTTGACGCGCTCGACGGCGGGGTCCTTCGCGGGCACGCGCACGCCAAGCGAGTCGTGGCGCTTGAGATTGCTCGACGCGGCGCCGCCCGCGTACGCGACGCCCGATGTGCCCTCAGGGTCGAACTTCTGCATGTGCTCGCGCTCGAACTTGGCCATCAGCTCGTCCGTCACCGCCCACCGCTCCTCCGTCGTCTGGAACTGGTTTAGGAACGCGGGTGGCGCGCCCCGCGGGACGGGCCGCGGGTGGTGCGGGTTCGGGAGGGCCTGGGTGACTATCTGGGGCAGCGATGCGCTGTGGACGTGCAGCGCGGCGGGCGACGTGGGCCGCTCGGCGGTGCCTGGGGCAAGCTTCGACGATGTCGGCGAGATGCGCGATGGAGGCGGGGGCGATCGGCGGGACTGGTGGGACGAGTTGGACGTGGTCGGGCTGGGCTGCTGCTGCTGCTGCTGGCCGGGGCCCTGGGGGTACATCATCTGCACGTCGCGGCTGGCGAGGACCTGGCCCAGGGAGGGCACGGTCGGCATTGAGTTTGCTTTGATCGTCCGCGGTTTTTCGCGGAACGACGGCGAAGGGGTCATCTCACGGGGCGTTATGTTCTGCATTAGACCTGCAGGGTAGGGGTAGGGGTCTGATAAGCTGGGTGGGAACGCAAGGGGAGAAGAAAGAAGCGTGCCGGGGCAAGAAGTCGATTCCGGGCTCTCAAATATGACCAAACGGTTTGATAGCCTAACAAGCTAGACGGCAAGCGTAGACAATAGACACAAAAAATGGCCCGTCGTTTTGAGAGCCGACGATCCCGCTCGATGCGGGCTATCCCACATCCGCGGCAAGATCGCTAGGTTACACCGCGCCCTCTGCAAGGAATAAAGGACGGTGAAGTGAGAGGCCGATGAAGCGACGCCACGCGAAGAACAAAGCACGATCAGAATGCTGAACCAGGACTACTAACCTTGCTGTCCGAGGGGAGACTGGGCTACTTTCCGGCTGCGCTGGGGCGAAAGACTGGGCATAATCTGCGGAGGACTCTGGTGGCCAAAGTCGCTGGATGGGGGGAGGAGAGAGGTGATACGTCGGAAAGGATAAACGTGCGGGGCGAGGAGATCGCACCTTCATAGGTGGCAGCGGCCCATTGTACTCGCGTTTCCAACGTGGCGGACGAGTGTGCGGGTACAAGGACGTCGTCCTCTACACAACGCGGTGGGCGGCCGTGTATGGCAGGTCATGGTTGCCTCGAGGCTGATTACCGCCGTTCGCAGCCCTCGGACCGGTGGGCCACATTCAGGCCCTGCGAGCGCCGTGCCCTGGCGGAGTCCTGTCGGGTTCTTGCGTTCATGTCCGCCTCGCTGCCCGAACGTTCGAATCGACGCAGAAGGCAAAAGGCCACTTCTGGGAGGGCGCAGCTGAGCCTAAGCGACCGCCACGCCCGCCCGCGCTGCCACACCTCAGTGCCTCCGCGCTCCCAGGTCCCAGACCATGCCAAACGCACGTTGCTTCGTTCCTTATCCCAGCGTAGTTGCCAGAAGCCGGGCAGGCGATGATATCACAAGATAGAAATGTCAAGCGAACGCCATCGAGAGGCTTGCTCGGGTGCGCTGCCTAATACCGGATGAGATTGGTGCGTCCAACTGAGTCATTTTGATACACCTTCCACATCCATTGCACCGATGCCATATCGATGGGCATCGGGGCAGCGGGCGAGGACGGGTAGATATGATCGCTGACCAGCATCTTTACGGCTAGCTACACGTGGATGCGTAAAAGAACACGGAAGCTCTCTTCGCCGACGACAACCAACAAGTCGCGGTGATACTAGAATCCGCCGATATTCGGCAATGCGCCTGTATCAGGCCAGACAACGGGAACTCGCAGAATCCAGCGTCGAATGCACAGCCGTGTTCCGAATGCACTTTCGCGTCGTTCAAGGGTACAACCATTTGCACGCGTAGGCAGGATGTTCGACTCACTCGACGCGGCGGGGCAGCGGGCTGCGGTGGAGGAGCGTCGGCACTTTGCGCGGTGACACATGGTGTCCACGCGACTTGTGTGCGGAATGCATCCCACAAGACAAATGTCATCTCACCCGCATTGCGCTGAAGATTCCATGTGAGTGCATCGTGCCAGTATTCTCCGTGTGATATGACAACCTCGAGGCAGAGTCCTCGCGATCCAGAAGAGATGAGCGTGGGCGAGGAACCCGTTGACGAACAATCCCTTCAAGTCAAGGAAGTTCACGCGACCGACAAGCGGGAGCGGCGTTTTTCCTCAAAAACGGTTCGTACTTTCTGGCACGTCATTGTTGTTCCCATTGTTCTCGCGTCCACGCGTGCCTCACCGGCTTGGATAGCGACCAGGAAGCGCGAATACATTCGCTCACTCCGTGAGCTGGTGCATTCGCTCTTGTGATGGATAACCACAGGTGCGCCTCGTTTCATAAGAATTCACGCAGTGTCTGTACCTTCTTAATTTCTACGATGACGCTTTGCTCTTGATCGCGCGAGGCCCGGAGTCCTTGTCCGTATTAATAATTAGCCAGGTCTGTCACAGGCTTTCAAACGGGCATGTAATTTTTGGCCTTGATCCAGGTTTGCCTCACTGCGGAAGAGTTGGCGTAAACTCCGGTTCGCTCCGCCGTATTTCAAGAACAGCGAGTTCCCTGCCGAACCATTCGAAGCCCCCGCGTCGCTGGAGGGAGTGACCAGGCTACTTGACCTGGTTTCGGTGCGCGGAAGGAGTCCGATTCGGGCCTACCCATGCCTTCAGTTCCACGCATTGACCGACAAGGACCGCATATATGCACTCACTTTAACTCCATCCATATTCTCCATTTTATTTTTCGCTTCCCGATGCCGTTGAATCACCCAGCACTGACCGCTGTCGGTCGACGAAGAATGGCGGGTCTTCCCACTGCATGGACGGTCCTGCTGCCAGCTCGCGCACACGCCCGCCCCCGCCCAACGCCCTCACCACGCTCGTCCTCGCCCCTTCGCTCTTGTCGCGCTCCTCGCGCAGGGTGCATCCGCCTCGCCCACTGCGCTCCAGCGCCGCGCGAAGGAATGTTTTCGGCGTTGGGAAATAGCCACCACTGACCGCCTCAGATCGGCTACGCAACCACCTGCCGAAGATCAGTGTTCCTACTAGTAGCAGGAACACCGTCACGCGCGTCTGCGATGGGCAACAGGTTGTCACCATTGTGCACAATGTGGAAATGGATAACCCATATCAAGGACGGGGGTGAGTCTTCCACTTGTTGCAGCCTGTAGTAAGGCCCCGGCAGTCGATTTCACCCTCATCCTTTGATAGCAAGACTCGGACTCTCCTTCCACTGGTGGGCTCTCCAACACATTCGTGCGATACGTAGCCGTCAAGTAACCTTGTACTCGCAGAAGGCAGTTGACATGTATGTGGAAGCTGCGCGGTTCCGCAGGCTACAACAATTTTCAATTCAGCTCTCCGCGATGCCTGTCATTTAGGCCACTCCGAGTCCGGCTGGCTGTGAGCCGCCCAAATGGCGCCCATCCACATCGACCACATCGATCAGCGACGACTGTATCCTAGCATTCGCAGCCTTTGCTCAGCGACGTTGACTGACATGCAGAATGCTGAGCCCTTCTCTCCAATATACCTGTACCATCTGCGACTTCGAACCAGCACCCTCGAACCTAACGTCATCTCCCGCTGTTCGCATGGAGCCGACTCCTTGGAGCATGCTTCTCCATTGTGCGTCCTTTATAGTCGCCTTGGAATGGAAGCTCGTTTGTGGATTTCTCCGGTAATGCTGTCCAGGAGCACGAGACCCATCGCTGGCGACGACACTTCCGTGCTCATTTCTCGTTAACTGATAGGGAATCTGCGGGTCTACTATTTGGACTCCATATTCACCTATAAAGCCCTGCTCCCCTTTCGCGGGAATGAGCGTTCGACACCTTCCTACTACGTACATCTCTCTCGGCTCGCCATGGATCCCTCTGATCATCCTGTTATGCCTCCAAGAGATGCGACAATCGGATCCGGGATGTTGGGCACTGGCATTGCGCTGCTGTAAGTGTCCTTGACTCCAATCTGATTTTTGACACTTACACGAACACACGCCAGCCGGTCTTTTGTAGGCTGGCAAAGGCTGTCAACCTGGGCCTCGCAATGCATCTCTGGTCCGTTTTCCCACTCTACCGTTTAGTTCAGTAAAGATCGGAAGCTCGCTGAAAGCACAACGCAGTTACTACTACCTCGTCCAAAACTATCAAGAATTAGATTTATTCACTCACGTGCCGATGTATGCCGTCCGATTCTCCTTCTTAATAGCCGTATTGAACTTCATATCCGCAGGTCTGCTATTGTATGTCAATTTGAATGGCCTACTCTTTCTTGGCAACGTCCGATTATTGATTCAACCCACAGCTCACTCCTATGTCTGTTGTAAGTTGTCACTCCTCTCCGCGATATGGCCCTCGAGTGCTGGCCGAGTCTGATGCTCCTCAGCTCCTAGGTATTGCACCATGCCAATAGTGTGTCACAAAGCTCATCTTTGATCTCACCACGCGCTCCCAGTTAGCGTTCTTTGGCAGCGTCCACACCATGCGAACGTTTCTTAGTAAGCTATGCCACCTACGTATCATTCCCCATGACCGGTACTCATCATTACCATTATCGGAAAAGTTCTCTCTCAGAGGGGCAGATGGGCGTTTGTTGCCTTTTCAATAAGGTCCCAAGCTTCCTCGCTTTCGATGTCAAGTAGTATTGACTTGTATCCAAGGTCTTCGTGTACACTTCTGCTCTGGGTAAGCCTCACATTAAATATTTGAGTTCTCTTTCTCTTTCTTGATGCTTCCGGGTTTTACAGCTCTCGTCGTCTGTAAGCACATCATCCCGCATTGCAACTGCTTCGCTGAAACGATGATGCATTTGTGAAGGTTACGGGCATGAGGGACGAGACGAGCGGGACCTGTGGGAACGAGGAAGCACGCTGGAAGCGAGCGGAGCAAGCAACTCAGTCAGTTGGGGAAAAGACTGATATATTGGTATACTACCTGGAAGCGAGCGAAACGAGCGACTAGGATAGGACGTGAGTATGAGGGAGAAAACAATGGTAAGGACAGTATACACACCTCAGTCAGTTGGGGAAAAGACTGAGGTGCTCGGTATGCGAAGGCTCGAGTATATCTGAAGGAGCGGGGAGCGAAGTTGTAAGGTAAGTAATGTTGCAAAACATACAGAACTAACACTCGGGATCGGGACGGAGTAACGACATGAACTGGACCGAAGGTCCATCACGGAACAGTACGGAGTACGACCCCGCCGCGTCGGGCGTCGGGACACCGCCACGGCTTGAACATCAACAGCCTCTTTGTTCGCGCTCCGGTCGACCTTGGTCTTCTCAGCAGCTCTCACAGTGCAGTTGTATGCAGATAAAAAATCCGTCGTTCCCCGATGCCCGCTGCTGACAGCGCATTCAGAACAACTACGCCGCAGCCCTTCCAGTTCCAGGAATGGCTCAAATACAAAGTTTGTCTCCACTAACCACATACATCGGAGCGCGACCACATCTTGCTGATCCCAGTCACGGTCCTGCGAAGTGGCTCGCGTCCGCTGCGTTCGGCTTCCCAGTGGTGAATGATCTGGGTCTGGCCTGTGTTCTAGGCGTGGTCTTGTATCTTAGCCGTACTGGCCTGAAGCGGTGAGCTATCCCAGCCGCTCCCCCTGGCACGGATGAAGGACTGATTTTGTTCGCGACCTGTTGGCCAATAGGACCAATGCGATCCTCAATTCGCTCATCGTCAACGCCTTCAGAAGTGCGATTGTTACGAGGTAATAACATACTGCGCTACTTACTACCCAGGAGGTTCACCGCATACTAACTGAGTCGGATTTTTCGCAGCATGCTGAGCATATTGTGCTTGATAACGGTGAGTGCATACGCTCTACGGGCAAACTCACATGGCCTCAGGCCCAGTCTTCGCGCAGGCGATCTTCGAGGGGAGACAACATTTTCGTCGTCCCTCTCAGCCTGGTGGTCGCCAAGAGTGAGTTCCCCACTGCGCTCCTCTTCCGAGTCCCAAAACTGACTCTGGCGACCAGTTTACGCAAACACAACGCTCGTGACGTAGGTTCCTCCTCCCGCATCCTTCGCTCGAACGCGCTTAGCACTGAAGCATACATACGATTGCAGGTTGAACCTTCGGCGGGATATGTGGGAGAAGTTTCAGGAACCTCCAGGGAGCGATTTCCTGTTCGGCAGCCTGAGCGTCTTCCGTCGGCGGGATTCCACCGCACCCGAGGGAGGAATAGGGTTCTTGGCCAGAGAGTGAACGGTCAAAAGCGAGTACGACGACCACATACAATGGCAGCATTGACGGTGGGAGGCAGCCATTGACTCCGTGCGACGGACTACAGTAGCACTCCGCTCCCGGGCCGCCCAAGGATCATGCTGAGCAACAGCTTGTGGCCGGGCAGTGAAAGAGCGTATGTCTGTTATGCAGTCTAGAACGATGACTGATTGTGATCAAAAAGGCGGGGCATCATACTCAGCAGGGGCAGCTTCACCGCCAAGACGAAATTAAGGCATCCTTTGCCAGTTCTCCTAGGCTTTCCTCTTGAAGGCCACCTTTACTCGTGTCCCTTCACGCGACTCGAACCACGGACTCTAGTAACTTGAGAGCGGCTCGGACATGATATTTTCTGGTTTTATTCCTTCCATTCCGTGTCAAGTAGCCTTGCGGTACTACAGCATAGCCATGGCTATTTGTATCAAATACGCTGGTAAGTCTTGCTGTCTCTGCGAACGACTCAACAATGGACTTAACTACCATCCTCCAATAACAAGACTCGCTCATGTTCTTCCAGGCTCTCCAAACCATCCCGCGACAGATGTATTTGTCTCGGCTCTCTGCGATGCCAACCACCTTACTGCCAGCGAGCCGCCAAAACGGCGCCCATCCACAATACCTCATACAGCCATGGGGATACCCTGACCTTTATTCTGCGGCCACCGGTTGCCATCTACGATGGGGCAGCTATTTACGCTGAGCGAAAATGTAGGGCAAGACTCTGATACCGGGTCAGCGATGAGTAATCGTAGACCTTCAAGTTCTCTCCAATTCATGTTTGTATAGCATATGAACCATGCCACAGACAACGGCTCGGAGCAACAACGAGGCCCCCGGAACATTGTATCAAGCCTCTGTGGTAGCTTACCGTAATCGTCGCGGAATGGAAGACCGTTCTCGGTAGAGCGCGAGCTTTCCAGGAATGCTCTTCGGGCACACGAAACCCGTCGCCGTCGCTGACACTTCCACACGGATATCTCTCTTTCCTGGTACAGCATCCGCGGGAATACTGGTGTTTTTCGAACTTCGTATTCGCCTATAAAACCCTGCCTGTCTCTCGCCAGAGTGCATCTGTGACGTCTCCCTCGCCCCCCCTCACTACTGCCTACCTGTATCTCTCAGCTTGCCATGGTCTCCTCTAGCTCTCCTCTTCTTCCACCAACACAAGCGACTATCGGATGTATTCTGTTGGGTGTTTGCGCTGCGCTCTTGCAAGTACCTTCCATTTCAGAGCGATACATTATTACTATGCACTCACAGTCGGCCGTAGGTTCTATGGTATATTGCTGTGTCAAGGTTATTGGTACTTCAGAACGTATGAAGACGACCATAAAAGCCTCAAGCTAACGGTGCGTCTCATGCCCTACGCAGCCGTGGGAGCTCATCCAGAACAGGCATCCATCCATTAGGTCGCTGCAATTTTGTACGAGCATATCTAGTTCAAACGTTCCCGAACTCTCACATACCCGTGAACGCACGTTGGATTTTGTAGGTTGACAAATGCCATGAACCTGGGCCTCGCAATGCATACCTGGTCCGAAGTCCATTCCACTACCTAGTCACATGTCTGAAGCTGACCGAAAACACAACGCAGTTATGACTACCTCGTCCTGAACTATCAAAACCAGGATTTGTTCACCCATGTACCCATGTGCGACATCTAATTCTGACTTCTCAATGGCCCCCACTGAATCGTATTTACGCAGCTCTCTCACAGTATGCTGCATTTTGCATGATATCTTTGGCAATTGAACAATCTCAGGACATTGATTAAACCTTCAGCTCACACCTATTTTTGTGGTGAGGTAACTTTTCCCTGGGACATGAAACCCCTCGAGTGCTAACCGGGTCGGATATCGATGTCCATCAGCTCCTCTGCATCGCACCGTGCCAATAGTGCGTGGCAAAGTTCATCTTTCGTCTTACGACGAGCTCCGACAAGTTACTGTTCTTTGGCGGCAGCCTTCACACTCAGCGAACATTTCTTAGTAAGTCATGCTAACGATCATTCGGATCCTAGGACGGCACTGACGAACAGCGCAGTTCTCCCTCAGAGCTGCAGGCGGATTTTCGTTGCGTTTTCAGTAAGCTTCCATGCTTCCTCGCCATCGATGTCGAGGTAGTATATAGTATTGACCTGTTTCAAAGGTCTTGATGTACGCTTCTGCTGCGGGTGAGCCTCCCGTCGGATATACGGATGCACTTTGCTCAAGTTCACGCTTCCGGATTTTGCAGCTTTCATCGTCGGTAAGCACCCGCGGGCCTGAGCCCCATCGCGACTGCTTCGCTTAGATGCCTTTCTTTGTCCCGCCTTTGACGTTGATCATCTCCCCAGTTCTCACAGTACATTTGTAGGTAGATAAGGCCGCGACCTAATGTCCGCCGCTGACAGCGCATTTAGAACGACTACGCCGGGGCCTTTCAAGTTCGAACAATGGCTCAAATACAAGGTCCGTCTCCGCTAGCAAGCCTATCGCAATGCGGCCACGTCTTGCTGATCTCGTTCATACTGCGAAGTGGCTCGCCTCCGCTGCCTTCGGCTGCCCAGTGGTGTGTGATCTAGGTCTGGCATGTGTTCTAGGCATAGTCCTGCACGTTAACCGTACTGGCCTCAAACGGCGAGCTATCCGACTCTATCCACGGGTCAAGGTCTGATTTTGTTTGTTTTTGTGATCTGTTGGTCAATAGGACCGACGCCATCCTCAATATGATCATCGTCAACGCCTTCAGAAGTGCGATTGTTACCAGGTAATATGTGTCGCGCTGTCCCCTCAAATGTTAACTGCATAACTGATGGGACTTCAATACTTAGCATGCTGAGTATCCTGTGCCTGGTAGTCGTGAGTGTGCCGGTTTTCGGGGCGAGCGTACACACGGCTATAGGCCTTCCACAGGCAGTCTTCGAGGGCAAGAACCTGTATATTTTGCCTCTGAGCCTGGCGGTCGCGAAGAGTGAGTTCTCCGCGCCCGAACCCTCCTCGCGTCGTTCCGAAGCTGACCCTGGCGGCCAGTTTACGCAAATGCGACGCTCATTACGTCAGTTGCATTTACATTCTGCGCTACTACTCTGCGCATATCATGCTCTGACGTGGTTGCCATGTACATTTGCAGGCTGATTACTCGGCGCGATATGCGGGAAAGGCTCAACCCACCTCTGGGGACCGATCTCCTATTCGGCAGCTTGAGCATCTTCCGTTGCGCACCGCGACAGCTTTGTGGGAGGAGTGGTGCGACACAGGACTCGGAAGAGGGGGGAGTGGGAACAGTATCCATCCACGACGAATCTACACTGAATAGCGAAGTGCAACCATCTGAGCCAGTGTGAAGCTAATCTGCTGTGGGCTGTCTTCGATGGACTCCTCCAAGCCTATGAAATGTTTTCATTCTCTCTCAATTTATTGTGTTATTGTTCTCAGGAACACTTGTGAACTTCAACCACAACATTGGCACATCATCGCAATACCTAGCAAACAAGACGTAAACAGTTTTAAAACCGTTTCAACTCGTCCTCTGCGGCTTAACCGTCGCTGCCGCTCGTCTCAGGCGACTGGTTGAAGAGGGAGGCAAGTCCCCGGGTACAGCATTGACCTCCATTTTCACATCCCCATCCCCATCCCCATCCCCATCTTCTTGTTCTTCCTCATCTGATTCTGAATCAGAATGGATCTCAATGGGTTACCTCTTTGAACCTGTCCCCTTCTCTGTCTCTTTTGAAGCCTGCTTCCTCTTCCCCCTTACTTTGCCCTTCAATTGGTGACACTTAGCCTTCATTTCCTTCATCTCTCTGTCAAATACAACCCACCTGGGCATGTTGCACATGAGCATGTCAACGAACTCAGCCTCGTATCCAACACACATCATGTGGTACATCCCCATTTCCTATGACCATCCTCCAACTTGACGGTTAATCCTGGGGGCGATGCAGATCACTCTTTATGAAGGTGGGGCTCACCTCTTCACTGTGGCTGTATGTGGCCATGATATCCTCTTCAGTGAGGTGCACCCGAATGTGCGCAATATTGGCCCAGCCTGCATTCATGTCCCTCTTCCTGATCCTATAGTCAGCACTGCGCTGCTTGCAGAGCCAGATTGTTACAATAGGCCCATAATGGTCACGAGGTCATAACACTAAGAGTCAAGTCGTCGAAGATCAAAGGCTCGTGACTGGTCAGGGGCTGCTCAGCCCAAGAGGTCAGGAAAATACAAGGCAATATATAACTAGGTCGAGCTGAGGGACACTCAGCTCAGATGTCACTCTATATATACATGAAGAGAACAATAGCAGTCCGAACAATAGTGGTTCAGTGTTAAGATAGGCCTGTGATGGTCCCGAGGTTGTAACACTAAGAGTCAAAGTTGTCTCGGGTTCGTTGGGTGTCATGAATGGCCCACTCAGCACCTACTCCGGCATCTCGCTTTCCCTTTTTGGACAGTTTGCCTCCCGTGTCATCCTTATTGTCCTCCATTGTTTAGCAAACCCACTCCTTGTTCTTGAAGTACAATAACTCTTGTAACCCTACTGTTCCCGTCGTCATTGTACTACATACCATTGTTCTC
>JAKLMY010000284.1:0-35331 GCA_022814645.1 Ganoderma meredithae | reverse complement strand
CGACAAGGTAGATGCGTGGGAGTTGAGCGTCGAAAGACAGCAACAGCGCACAGGCCCGGAAATGCTAGTTGACAGCGCGCAGTAGCCTCACGACCGCAGCGACGTAGAAGAACAGCACATGGGGATTGTAGCCCAACGCGCTAAATCACAGTAGAAGTAAGTGGCCACTGTAAGGAAAGGCACACATGGACTATATGGCGGACGACCACGGACGAGTGGACGAGATTGCCAAAGTCGTCCAACTACCGAGGGTGTCGTGCGGCTCTGAAGGAAGTGTGAATTGAACTCGTTCAGGAGACCGAAGGTTGTCCAGTTTATCCGGAGGCACTGCAGGGAAGTTTCTCCACGAAGATATTAGATACAACCCGAAGCCAAATTCTTTGTAGAGTCAAAGTCAGAACAGCCTCGCCACGGTCAAAATGCGTCGTTGGTCGTTGGTCAATGGTCGCACGAAAAAATCACCAAGTTGTCGGAGCGCCCACAGGACACAGATCAAATTGTCGGCACAGCCTCTGCATCGTCCAACTGGCAACAACAGCCACACTCGCAGTCTCCACCATCTTCCACCATTACTCTGGTAGTGTCCGGGATAAACCACCCCTCATGAATTCTAATGAAATTTTATGACCCATAAACACCACCTCCTACAGAACAACGGAAAGCAACACGTTCGTCACGCCCAGGACACCAAGTGCACCGAGACCCATCTCGCTCATCCTCCCGGCTACGTTGCCATTCCCAGTCTGGGTCGGGGCAGCAGTACCGCTCCCCGAGGTAAGGCTCCCAGACCCAGAGTTCCCGCTCGTCTTGGAATCCGCGACCTGGATGGGCATGGGCGTCGCGGTCTCCGTCCCCGCAATCGTGCCCGTCGTCGACCCGTCTGCGATCTCGAGCACGCACGATGCAATCGGCGCAGCACCGCTCGCTGTTGCGATCGCACAGCTTTCGTGGGCGCTCGTCGCGCCGCCGATGTTCGCAAAGACCTGCGCGTCCGTCGAGCCTTCGACCAGGGTGGCTGTGGACGATGACAGGGAGTCAGATCAAGCACTTTCGATACAGCGTGGTAGTGGGAGAGATGGGAGGGGAGTTTGAAGAAAAACCAGAAACGCACCGACTACGGAGGTGGCTGTGAACTGCACGTTGGTGAAGGTGCCACTGGAGGCACCTACGCCAAGGCGCCAGGTAGTATGGCCTGTGTTGTCGGTGCCAATGGGGTCCGCCGTGATGGGCACCCCATCACCACCAACGTTTTCCGGGATGTAAAGGGACGCAACACCTGCTGCGACGTCTGTCGCACCGTCAGCTAGCAGTTCCGATGCACAGATTGTAGAAGACGCAGCTTACAGGGAGTGCAAAGCGAGGTCAAAAGGGCAAGCGATGCGAAGGACTTGATGAACATTGTGGGGAGACTAAGTGAAGGAGCAAGGAACCAAGAAGATCGAAAAAGGTACTGAAGAGAAACGCTGCCTGAGTGAGGGACGAAATGAAAGAAAGCCTACGTTCCCAAGATCGCGTCTTCTTTATGCGCCTCGAATGAGCCAAGTGGGAACGCTGGCGAGGTGTCAACGTCAACTCCGAACCTGTGATGCATCGCTTCCCTTGCACCGCGCCGATTTGATTTTGAAAAGCTGAAACTGAGTACCAAGGTAGTGAACTTTCTCGGGGAAAACACGAACGATTGCCCTCTAGTCATTGGGTCGGGTCAGAAGAGAGGGTCCGCCTTGGTCGGAATATTGTGAGTTGGCCTGTAGCCTTGAACATGATGATTGCTTTACCTTGACGCTTCCACCACGCTTCACAAAATGTATTAATATCTTGGAAATACTCCCATAGCGGCGTACACGGAACAGTCGTATACTTATCTCTCGAGGAACAGGGGGATAGGATCGGGGGTCAAGTGAGCCTGCAGTCGCAGTCAAATTGCAGTGCGAACCTGGGATAATTTCGCCCGGCATGTGCATTGCACAGCACCATAGCCCTAATCGGGGCACCAGATACCTGTTCAACAACTGCTCAATCACTGCGCACTGATGAATATCGCGGTCAATGGACAAACCTATTGCACCCTTTCGCCAGTCACATGTGACAAGTACTAGAACAGCGGCAGGGTCTGAGGTTTGTTGAGCATTGGTTTGCTGAACGAGTTGCTATCGTGTCATCATCCTTCTGAGTCAGGTATAGGTCAGACAAGAGCAGAGCGGTCGTAAAGAAAGACCATGCATGCACCAACCACGGAATCAGATATGATCCGGGACCAGAGCGTTCCCACCATTGACATACCTTGATCCCCCTTCCTTCCGATCGGAAGCGCTTTGTGCAATCGTTTGTGGCGCTATGCCCAAGGACACCCACTCCCGCTTTCTTGTGCTCCTCCGGCGTAAACACTGCCTGCCCCGCTCCGACTCGGCGAAGAGTCCGAAGTAAATAAAATGCCTGTAAAATTGAAGTAACATCTACAGCGCGGAAGACGTGAAATTGCACCTTTCATGAAGGTGAATAAGCACTGTCGCTGGCTGCAATTAGTACCACCGGCGTGGTCAACAGCCGCTATCGCAGCGTTGTTGCATCATGTAGGAAAGCCAAGACTCAGGGTGGCGGCGAAACGTCATGCACAACAGTGGCACAGATGCCGCTGATGTAGGCAAGTTCGCTACAGCGGAAAAGCCAACCCAATGTCAGTAAGTTACATCCCTGTTGGCCTAGTCTAGGGCAGGGCGCTGGAGTCTGCCGCTCGATTGGGGCGTGCTGGAACTTGAATTCTAAGGCGGGGAGCAAACGAGTTGAAAAGTTTAAGTTGATGCGACTCGGAGGACATTGACGTCTAGAATGGCGGAGCATACCTTATATGAGTATATTCCTATAAGACTTGGGATATGTCATGTTGCGGTAACTGAGAGCCGGGAATGTGCCATCATCGTTGGTGCATCATCATTCGCATGCTGGCGAGCAGCCGTTGGAAGACCTCCGCCGGGACTGGCCGGAGCCTGCGACCGTAGCAGTATCAACGCTACTATTCCCCAATCTGGCACTCCGTCGTTCCGAGTTGGGCTTGCAAACATTAATGTGGTCTCGCAGGAGAGTTAAGTAGTGGCGGGCGAACCGACTCCAGAGTTGGAAGAACAACTGAAATATAGCAGTTAAAACATTGTGGTAGACAAAGGGTGTACAATAATTAAACGCAAACTCGGCTCTTCAAAACATGCCACTCCCCTCAACTGCCGGTGGACGGCGCCGACCCCATCGTAATCACACTTGCACGAGCGTCGCGCCGGCTGTGCCAATGATAGCCAACGCGGCCACTGCGATTCCTCCCAGGCTAAGCCGCAAGCTCCCTGCACCGTTTGACTGGAAGTTGTCCGGCACCTGAACTGGCACCGGGGTCAAGCTCGCAGAGGGCTCGACGAGCAACGTTGATGTTGCCGACGGATCTCCAAGTACTTCAATGCACGACGCAGCCACAACCCCGCTGTTTGCTGCAGCAGTCGGGAGAGCACAACTGACACCAAGGCTGGTCGCATTGAGAATGGCGATGACCTGAAAGTCTGTCGCGCCCTCAACGAGAGTAGCTGGAAACGCAAGACGTCAGCTACGCAGCGGTGAATGACTAAAAGAGCGAAGCGCGTACCAGAGGTCTCAGGTAAGGCTGACGTTGCGGTGAGCGTCCCACTGGCTGCGCCGACGCCCCACCGCCAGGTGGTGTGGCCGCTCTTGTCAACGCCAATGGGGTCCGCGGTGATCGGGACGCCATCAGCACCGACATTCGGCGGTAAGTAGAGGGACAAGATGGCCGCAGAAGCATCTACTGGGCTATTAAGAATGAGATACGCTTCATAGCTGGAAATGAGGCTTACGCGGAATGTAGAGAGCGGTCAAGAGCGCGAACGAAGCGAAAGGCTTGACAAACATCGTGGCAAAAACGGTAGAAAACAGACAAGGAAGTTGTGGAGGAGCTGAATAAAAGGAAGATGCACCCTCGAGGTGGTGGACGAAAGTGAAATGAAGTCTCCATTCATGAAAACATATGGTTATATAGCCCAATGGCACAAGCGAACCAGTGATGGTGGGAGATTGAGGCACAGCACCGTGGGAGGTCGATGACTTGCCGACACCGCAAAGACGTTGGCGATTGATACATTTCCCACCATGTGAATGGTTGAGAACATGTGCAATAAAAGCGCAGGATCATCGTTCCGTTAACATCTTGCCATAGCATAACGCTGGGCTGTCTGACCGAGGTTTCAAGTCAAGATAAAGGGCTCAATACCGGACAACAGATGCCACCTTTCCGGAGAAGAGGAGACAATATTTGACTTGCCAATACAGCATACACCAGGTCCTCAGAAGTAGCATGAATGCTCCGTTTGCGGCGCCTTACCCTTCTCAAGGTTAGCATGTTCTGATCATAGCAGCCACGGTCACACGTCAGGGACATGTTCTCATGTCAAGTGACATGGAAGCACGGCAGGATTCGAAGACCGTGGTCTACCACTTAGAACATAGACCGCACAGGAACAGAGGACCCTAGACTTCGTTTGGTGAACCTACTGCCCCAGTGCCTCCCGGGCACGAACTATCTCCGACAAGTTACGATGCATCCTTGAGATGCCCCTCGCAATTGTTCGTAATGCCAAGGACAACGCAACCACGCTAAAGATGGGTATCGCTCACCTACTTCGTTTCCTGAGAGTTCCTGTGTCTGATCCGCGGGACTCCGGCGGCCGACGCTTTGCAAAAAGCCCACGACATGATCGCGGAAGTACTTGTCGGAGAGGGACAGAACCGGTCAAGTTTGTCTCAGTGCGGAACCCCCGCGAGACCTGTAAAAAGAGACCCAGTACCAACCGACACCTAACCTAACGGTACCGAGGGAAGAGACAGGACCTTCGAGGAAAAGACGAGGCGCGTCCTCTGCCACGGACTGCGACACTGGCATGGCTGTCCGAAATGATCATGGCAGCCATTGACAAGGCCTGCCAGCGTCGCGGAACCCAGTTAGAGCAATCAACATCGAGTGCGGGAGTTGTCTTCCTTGTCGCGTGGGATAACCGATGTCCATTGTCGCAGGGGTCTGGTGGGTTCCCAACACAGGAAACAGTGGGGGAGGACCCGGAAGCCGCGCCACGTCAACCGCCCGCTGAATCGTGTGGCAATGTCAGCGCTTCATTTACCCGACATAGCCTTCCGTTGTTTTCGGGACTGCCGGACCCTGCCAGAGCCGCTCGCCGCTGAGTGACTCAAGTAATATGCAGCAGTCGGAAAGGCAATCTGCTTGCGTCAACAGAAGGTTGTGATAACAGCCCGTTTCACTACGGGCGCAGCAAAATATTAATATTCCGATAAAACAGTGAACCTTCAGCAAGCCATCCGACCTAGTACGTCTCGTCCACTAGCCCATCACATGCACACCAGCATCACGCCTGCCGTGCTCAGGATGGCCAACGCGGAAACAGCTGCACCGCCCAAGCTTATCCGCAAGCTCCCCGCGCTGTTCGGCTTCGACTTGCCATCCGAGACCTGGACGGCGATTGGGACCAGGGTCGCCAGTGGCGCGCCTTGAACAAGCGTTGTCGATCCGTCCATAAGCTCAGCCGTGCAAGTTGCAACTACAGCTGCACCGCTCGCAGTGGGGGCTGCATAACCACAGTCCACGCGGGCGCCCGTCGCTCCAGTCCCGCCGAAAACGTGGTGGTCTGTCGGGCCTTCGACCAGCGTGGCTGAGAGACGAGAATCAGTTGCGCTTTCTACATAATTTGGGAGGATAATAAATAAAAGTGAACGTACCAGAGGGTCCGCCAGCGTCCTGGGTCGCAGTAAATGTCCCGCTAGCGGCACCGAGCCCGAGGCGCCAGGTGGTGTGACCGCTATCGTCAGTGCCAATAGGGTCTGCCGTAAATGGGACACCGTTATCTCCGGGATGTACTTAGAGGGATATCACGGCAGCAAAGGCATCTATTTGTCGATCAGCGATGGATCGAGGGGCAAACGACCATGATGGATTGGAGCGGAGAACTACGAGGAACGCAGAGAGCGGCCAGAACAGCGCATGAAGCGAATGGCTTGACGAGCATTGTAGTAGGAGTAGTAGAATAGCACGGGAAGAGAAGATCAAAGAGGAGTGTGAGAAAAAAAAAGCATAAAGATGCACCCTCTAGGGGGACGACGAGAAGGAAGTTAGGTCTCTTCGTCCATGAGTTTTCATATTTATGCATCGCGAGGAAGGCAGACGGAAGCAGTCCGTGAGGCAGAGGTGCAGAGGTGGCCGTGTAACTAAGAGACTGCCATGTCCAGCACATCAACATTTGACAGATATTGCATCCGTGCGGTGGAAGAAAGGCGTTGATCCATCATTCCGCATGGTCAGTGGTCGAGGGGCATTCCGCCGATCTTTCTACTCATCCGAAGAAGGGTTAGAAGACAATATTTGTCTTCAACTGCGATACAGATGCATCACCTTTCCGGGACCAATTGGAGGACACGGTGCTCGAGTTGCGAAGGCTCAGACGGTCTAAGTCTCTCCATATGCCAAACATGGATGCAATAACAGCGCCGTAAACGGCGCAGTTATGAATGTCCTTGAACAGTGAAGCTGTACAAGGAAAAGGCCACGATGGATGGACGCCGATATGTAGTAGCGCTTCATACCTTTGAGAGGAGGGCGGCGCAACTGCTCATGGGCCATATTCCGCTCGAGTCTACAAGGAATAACGGTCAACACCATGCAACTAGTCGTATGTGGATGAACGCACGCTCGACCAGTTCCGGAACAGCCTACACAGCGGTACGCGAAGTCATGCGTTCGGGAGGCCAAATTCCGGCCTGAGTCTGATGACGAAAGTCCCTGGGATTCGGAATCTCGAGTCGAACCTCTCCCAGCACGGTTTTAAGCATTGCTCCCGCGTGCGGACGGTTCTAGGTACGAAATTTGCGTCGCGAAAGCGATGACCTTGGAACATTTATTAGCCCGTGCCGAAGACGGTTGAACCCGCCTCAGTGTGAACATTCAGCGGCATCAAGTGCGGGACGCTGAAGTGTTTGGTGCGTCGTGCGAGCATGTCACAGTGATCCGTGCGTTCGCGAGAAACATTCAAAACGGTGTTGGACGTGCCAGGGTGCACTGCGCAGATGGGGGCAGATATCCATTGTTAGTTCCATCAAGAGAACAGAAATAGATGCTTTAGGTTTACAGTACGTGTCGAGGATGCTGGGAACGCTCAACGCGAGTTCCGAGCCGCAAGTTGATGGGGTGGGATACCGGGCGACGAGAAGTACTGAGCAAAGTTGGAAGAAGAGGTCTGAAAACGAGCAATCAGCAAGCATCTTTAGAAAGGAAAAACCATGAGAGGCTAACAGAAATGCGAACAAGAGGCTTCATGAGAGCCTCGTCTTCAATATGACGGTGGACCGTCACCGTCAACATGGACGAACTTGATGGTGGCTGCCGTCCGACAGATCCGCGTCACGTTTATGACGGGAGGCGATCTATACAAATATCTGGAGCAGTCTTAGAACATTATAGCAAGTTCTTGGTTGTTTGTGCAGAGGAATGCAGGGACTGAGGCCTGAGGTTAGGTGGTAGGAACTGAAAAAGGGAACGGAGTCGGAGCAAGCTGCGCAGTGCTGGCAGTGGAGGAGCCGGAGCGCCCGGGACGCAGATCCACGCCCGGACTCCGGAGACCACCAGGGACAGAGCCAGAGTCAAGAAGTACACACTATGTATTTCCAAGAAACCTTGAACATGCAACTCATTCCATCTGAGTTCATAGAGCTAGAAACTAAAATATACAATAGTAACACATCGTTGCGGGGCCGTGTCGTGATCATGTCGCTGGACCGCTACTATTGATACCTGTCCACGTATGGCTGCCCGTCTCCTATCACCTCGCTACATGAACGCCGCAATGATGACAAGGAGACTCGCAGGCCCTGCGACAACCCAACTGACTTGTCCCTTCTTCGCACCGTTCGGAATGGAGCCAGACTCGCCACTGTCTGGCAGCTGGACGGGAACCAAAGTCGCCATCGTAGTGTATGCGGTCGTGACGGTGCTCGTCGTCGTCGCACCACCGGCGAAACCTATCACCTCACCTACTCCGGAGCAGATGCCAGAGAACACGCCGTCGCCCGTAGGAGTTGCGAAGGCACAGCTCTCCGAGGCCGTGACGGACAGGGTGGCGCCCCCGAATTCGGTTTGGATGACTCCAAATTCTTGTGCATCTGTGTCCCCTGCGACGAGCGTTACTGTCGCCCTACCAGTCAGCCTAGAGAGCAAACAGTACTGGAGGTTATATGTGATTCGGACGTACCAGCAGGGAAGGCTGTGTCGGTGAATGAATCACTGGGACTGCCCGGGCCGATCGACCAGGACGTGTGGCCTTGATCATCTGTGCCCAGGAACTGCCCAGTGAGGGCCTGTTCGGGGTTGGCATCGAGCACCGGCAGCGATACGATCGCACCGGAAACGTCTGTGTTCAACGTCAATCATGGATCTGAAGGCGAAGCAGAAATAACGGAGGAGACGTACAGTAATAGCTCAGGGAGGAGAGAAGCACAAGGATAGAGGAGGGTTTGATGATCATGCTGTCGAAGAAAAACGACAATAGCTGGAAGAAGGGAAGGGGGACAGGCGAACAAAAGCTCCTGAACTCTCCCGCTTCCCGTTGCGCCGCTATATACGCATTGACAGTGCTGCGCACCTCATGAAGTGCATCTGGTCTCACCGGGCCGCAAGGAGGTCAGTGGGTCAATCTGAAGCTGCTGCATTCGTAAGCGATGATAACTACCGTTAGAAGGCGACGAGTAACAGTGTGTACGAAACTTCGACCTTACCTCGGGTACGCCTGTCAATCTGCGAACCTCACAGTCACTATACCAAACACCAGTGGATACAGGAAAAGATTTATCTCTTCAGCACGCCAATCAGGTTCAACACAAGCGGAAACTTGAAGTCTGGAAGAGGTTGAACGCTGAGGCGATATCGTTCTTCACCAGAGCGGCGAGCAAGGAACGCGTAGATGAGTCATCTCATGGGTCTACGCAACCTCCGCGCAGCCTCAATCTATTGCAGACGTTAGCAAACTCTCGAATGACCTAGACTGAGACCCACGAACACTTGAACACAACGCAATGTAATCACTACATTCATGTTCACCGAGTTTCGACGAAATCCTCCACGATGTTTGCATGTTCCGCAGCACCACATTCAGCGGTGTCGGTCAGGTGGTTTCAAAATTATATACCGCCAGCCTGACCATGGGGGAATCGCGGTGAATACACGAATACCGCAGCGATGAGATTTGAAGTCCGGCCTGCAGAAGTCAGTGGCGGCCACGCCGGCGGGACTGCGCCGTAGGAGAGGGAGATGACGATACCAAGAATGTTGAATCAACCGGTCGCCTTAAAACCCTGGGTTGGTTTGAGCGCACAGCGAGAGAGAGAGATCCGTCGACGAGGGCATTTGCTATATGATAAGACGTCATGATCTGTGGAAGTCAAGTAAAACGCTAGTCAAGTACTCCAGAATAGGCGGAACGTGAAGTCAAGGAGCCCCGGCTGCAGGCGCCATGGGAGAAGGAGGGGCGTTAGGACGAAGCTTTAGACAGAGGGTTGCCGTTAGGTGGAACCGGCCGCGAACGATTACGAAAACCTGCCAAGGACTCTGAATCGCTAAGCAAGCGTTCGACAGTCTCTGGCGTGGAGGCAGCCAGAAGTCGGGCTGTAAAATTTTAACATAACCCAACGTCCCTCGGGGTCCTACACGGGGACGTGACTGTTCCTCTAGCATAAAAGCAAGTTGAAGGCATTCACCAGACTGAAGAGAACAAGAGCCGGGACAGCCACAGAAGTCATTTTCCCCGCCCCGTTTCCATTGCCCGTCTGCGTCTGCGTGGCGGCAGCGCCCCCCGACGCTGTCTGCGTCCCAGAACCCGCACCTCCGGTAACCGTCGCCGCGACCTGGACCTCGACCACATTGCCTGAGATTGTTTGCACCATCGTGGTCGTCTCGGTGGCTGCTTCGAGGCGTATCGTGCAGACCGCTGCCCCTGCTTGTATCCCAGCGGCGGTGCTGTATACGCAGTCTTGCACCGCCTGGCTGAAAATGTCGGGACCGACTGCCCCGCTGGTCGGGAGCGCCTGGATGATGTGGATGTCGGATGACCCCTCGAGGAGCGTTACTATCCATGAAGCAGATGAGAAATCGCTCGCATCTAGAAGGCGGTAGAGTGGACATACTTGAGGGATAAGCTCCTGCACCGTCCGTAGCAGTGAACGAACCGCTAGCGCTGCCAATACCGATGCGCCAGGTGGTGTGTCCCATGGAGTCGGTCCCGAGGAAATCTGCAGTGAAGGGCTCATCGCCCTCGGCGCCGGGTAGGAAAAGGGAGACAGGATTCGCTGAGACAACTAAAGGGCCATCGGCAATATCTTCAACAATTAACCCATCAACGCTGAGTTGAGAGACGTACAAGAAACGCCCAGGAGTGACAAGGCAACAAAACCTGCAGAAAACCTAGTGACCATCGTGGAGCGAGGGGCGGTCGATAAAGGGAGCGTGTTGCAAAGGATTGTGGTGTTCTCTAGGTGAGGAAAGTTGACATCGACGCAAGCATCCAAGTTTTATGATTTTGGTGCGGAGTCAGCTTGCGAATTTGAAAGTCTGCTTTACCCCTCGGTTCCGGGGATCGGCGATTGTATTCCTGTCATGTTCGTGCCTGAGAAGGTGACTCGAACATAAATTCTGGAGGTCTGGAGGAGGTGTATCAACTGAAGGTGAGGCAATGGGCGCGCGGGTGCCGCGGCTTCCCACATGCGTGAGACCTCCGCTGCGTAAGGCTGTAGTGGTCTGCAAGACGAATATTTCATGAGTGGAATGAGAGGTGATTATGAGCATTACGGAAGGTCGATCCAATTGCCAACTTGTGCCGGATGGAAAGACTACAGATAATGGGTTATGATTACTGTACGTTCATACCGTCGTATCGCCGAGTTCGGTCTCAGTTCGTATGCGACGCATGTGAAAGTCCAAGGCGAATAAACTGAGCATCGGCCGTGAGCGGCTGCTTGGCAGGATCGACAGTTGAGCAAGTTCGCCCTTCCGACAGGATCAGACGGTGACCAACGGCGCCTTGCCTATCATGAGGGGGCTGGGCACAAAACCAACTCTGCACTGCAGGTTAAGCACGTACTGAAGTAGGGTGCGTCTCACACCTACGCAGGGTACCACCGCAGTAGACTGTAGCCTAGGCGTCCCCGGACATAAGACGCGTTAAGTCTCGTAAACGAGCTGATCGGATAGCTCGCACCTAGGCAGGAATGAATGAGGATGAATTGAGGCGCATATAAGGGCACTAGCTGTATGCGTGAGGACGGATTGTACTCATGCTGTGCGGAATGCATGCCCCTCCACCATGAACTTTCTCGCCTGAGTCGAAGAGAGAGGACCGCCCCTGGACGACGCGCGAGCCTGGTCTACCAAGCCTAGTCATGCGAACGAAGCTTCGACAGGCTCAACTTGAAAGCCCGGCGCTTTACGGACTCCTTAGAATCGACACGGGGGACACTTTCTACGACAAACCATCGATAGGTGAGAGGCTAGCACGAGGTCAGCCCCCCCGAGCGCGACACTCACTGTCCACGACGCTTTTAAGGTTCATGGTCCTCGTGGTAAACAACGGCCTTGCGAGGCAAGCTTGGAGTGGCCCGAATGGCGAAGGTTCCACAATGCGCATGGAGGAACTTGGCACTCGCAGTCTCGAGGATTAGACGGTAACCAGATATCACCACGACGACGCAGGAGGACATGGACGGAAGGCAACAGAGAGCCTCGGCCGCAGCGCACGCCCGTATGCGCCTGCTCGTCGTTGTGGCGTGGGTGACCGATCGCGACTGTGACAGTGACCGACGCGTCGGGAACCCTCGCCGAGTCCCACGCGCCCCGGTGCACACCGCAATCGCCAACACCGGGCGCTCGCCGCTCGACATCTTCCGACTTCGACGACAACCACGTTCACGACCCAGTCTTTAGCTCGACGACACCACTCGATGCCCGGCCCCCGCAACCAGAGGAAGAAGAAGTCGGCCCAGAACAAGAAAGCACCCGCGAAGAAAGCACCGTCGCCCCCACCCAAGCCCGTCGAACAAGTCCAAGATGATCCCAGCAGTGCTCAGGTCACACCGCCAAGCGATTCCTCCCAACCACCCCTCCATGACAACCGTACACTGAGCTCAACACCTCCACCGGCGACTTCACCTCATGCATCAACTGACCCTATTCACGAGCCTGCCCTTCTGCGCCACGGACATGACTACTGTCATGATGCGCAGGAACACCTTTCATATCCCCATGAACGCGCCATGTCCCCTGAGATTCAATACTCTACATACCCTGCCTGTTCTCCTTATCATGAAGAACCTGCTGGCCCTCCATCCATACCCTCCTCACTCCTCAAGCCGCCCTTCATACACGACCCGGGCAGCGGTCCCCGTGTTAAGGACGTACGAGCGTTCTTGGAATCAAGGCTCGCGTCTCCTCCCTCCCTGGATGATCCGTTGTGCGGAGAATTTGCAGACGAGGCCATCCTCCAGATGTTGTGCACTGTATTGCCGGAGGAAACTGCAATGGTGTGTCGAAACAGTTTCTCATCTTCGATCATGTCCACAACCCGAAGCGTAGATTTTGTGGTACAACAAGAGCCGAACTACGGCGAGAATATGTCCGGTTTGCCAGAGGTTATACCGGCTTGGCGACTTACTCCCCAATCACCTCGCAAACGAGGACGAACGAGGTGCTCAAGACGCCTCTCCCTCTCCGTTCCTCGCAAAGGAGCAAGAGCTAAGTGGTCTATGTAAGTACCCACCTCTTTCATGCGGGTTCCCTCACTCTCTTCTAGGTCGATCAAGTGAATTGTGACGTCTCTCCTCTCCTCCACGTTTGTTCACTCACCCTGCATGTATGCTCAGGTTCACCCGTATGTTTCATTCTCGCGTCGTACAACTACCCTGGAGCGATCCGGTCAACATGGGGCCGGACGGCGGAAGAGTTGGACGATGCGACATGGGACCTCCTCGACGGCCCCGGGCAGCGAGCAAACGACGTGGGCCTAGGGATGCTCCTGAAGATGACGCGATGCCACGACTTGGGACTTGGTCAGCTGTTCTTCCCGGACCTGGAGTTTGACTCTGATGAGACAGTGAACGAGGGCGACGAGGAGATAGGGGTGGGAGCGAAGTCCGTTGGAGACAGGGTAGTAGTGAAGGATGAACATACGGTCACCGGCCAAGTGGAAAGTGAGTGTGCCTTGGAGGAGATGCAGGCACTACGGCTGGAGGATGCAGTTGCGACGTCAGTGCCAGTGTCATGACCAGGGATTGGTATGAGATTGCTTGTTCGCTTTCAAGTCGCTTACGATGATGTTCTACTATCCTCTAATGCCACATATACAGTCTACATTCCGAGGTTCAGCATGCGTCCCTTGAAGCGGTTCCTCCACAACGACGTCAGCCTCATACGCCGCTCAGAGCACAATACAGTGTCGGTCGCTGCGGTCTTGATCTCACGGTTCACTGCTTCTATCACAGAGCGCCCTCAACGTTGCGCCTCTCCTCGCCAGGAATGCTACCGTCGTCTAGCCTCTCTGTTCGGGCCATGACATGCTTGACAGAATCTTTCACTGCGTATTCCTACGGCCATCGCAATGATGACATTCAAACTCCTACATCCGTCCGAAATCCGAACTATGATCTGGCATAGCACAACCTGCATCGACCATGATGCACATATAGGTACCGGATACGTTGTCGGAGTCGACTCGGATGCCGTTGTGCTTGGTGAAAGCTGGGTGAAAGTATTACGTAGTGAGGCTTGCTGAGGGCCTGAGGCCGCGCTTTTTGTTAGCGGATATTCAATTTAGCCTTCGAGAAGGGTCCCGAGGACCGTGCGCAGCACTCGATGTCATCCTCGACCTCATCGACATCGATGTTATCGTCTCATCCGACGAAAGTGAGGGCTTTCAAATCATCCGCTGAGACAACGTTCTTGCCACACTCACCGGCCTGCCCGGCGCGGGCTCCCGGCCGCCACCACAGGCACACGTTCCAAGGAGAGGGGGCAAGCGCCAGTCGTTGTCTTCGTCCTGTGCCCGAAGCTCCCTCTCCCTCCTCGCCGTCTCCACTCCTCATCTTCCTGGCCATCTGCCCCATCGACGATACATGCCCATGCCCCTAGACCAGCCCCGAGCCGCCATCGACTCGCCCCGCATAGGCGCCCTCACCGACGTCCCTGAGGACCAGCCCTTGACCCCGAGTGCACGCTCGCCCTATTTCCACCACGCCGTCACGGGCTCCGCAACGACCTTCAAGCCCGCAGCGAGCACGACCTCACTCTCGAACGACCGCCCAGGCGGAAGCACCCCCTCGAGGACGCCCTCGGCGGCGAGCCAGCGGACGCCGTCGGGCCCCACGGCGAGACTGGGACAGACTAGATCGGCGAGCGGAGATGCGCTGAGCGGGATGGCGACGCCCAGGAATCAGGGATCGGGCTCCCCGGCAACGCTCAAGGAGAAGGACGGCGACAGGGACAAGGACAGGGACAGGGAGGGCAAGGAGGAGAAACGGGAGAGGCGGGAAAGGGAAAGGGACAGGGAGGGCAGCGAGCGGACAGAGCGGAAAGGGGGCAAGGCGCACCAGCCGCCGCCGACACACCGAATACGGAACACGCCGCACCTGCCGCACGCGAAGGACGTCGAGCTCACGCCAGCGACGCTCATGCACTGGAGTCGGGCGCCGGTGTATGGCGCGATGCCGTTGCATGGAATGCGGGCGCATAGCGTGACGCTACTTGACAGCATCGCGTGGTTGTTCGGCGGGTGTGATGAGAAGTCATGCTGGAAGGATGTGTTTTGCTTCAATACTGGTGCGTTGTTCCTTCTCATTGAGCGTAAACATCCGTGTTTTCGCAGTGGGGCCATTTCTGGCGAACTCTCTTGGCACCCGAGTAATTGTAGCCAGTCCAGTGTGCCGTGTACATATATCCAGCAGCGATTCTCCACTTGGTGAGATCTTGCTGTCACGGCCAAGTCCTCAGCCATTGGGGCTCTTATGCCTGGATTCACGCACTGTGTGCCAATGTAGCGACTGGCATGCTCAAGAACACGGCTCCCTGCACTCTATTCTCGTGCTACATGCTCTGGTGAGCTTACACATGGGTTACAGAAACGATGCAGTGGACCCACCCCGAAGTCGTCGGCGACCTCCCACCACCTTGCCGCGCACACACCGCCACCCTCGTCGATCGCAAGCTCATCGTCTTTGGCGGCGGCGAGGGCCCCACGTATTACAACGAGGTCTACATCCTCGACACCACAATGCGCCGCTGGATACATCCTACGTTCCCCAAGGGTTCAGTGATTCCGCCACCACGCCGAGCACACACGTCCGTGCTGTACAAGGGCAAGCTCTGGATTTTTGGCGGGGGGAACGGAAGTACGGCGTTGAACGACGTGTGGACACTGGATGTGAGTGGGCCGGCGGAGCGTATGCGATGGGAGCAGGTCGAAACGCGGGGCAAGAAGCCGACGGCGCGAGGATACCACACGGCCAACTTGATTGGGAATGTTATGGTCGTCGTAGGCGGGAGCGACGGCAGGGAATGCTTCTCGGATATATGGTGTCTCAACCTCGGTACGTGACAAAATCTTATGTGTCAGCAAGACGGGGTTCTCACCGACGCTTCCCTCTTGCACGCGGTAGACACTCTGCTGTGGAGCCTTGTCAAGCTCGGGGAGAACCATAAGCGATTATCGCACACGGCGACGCAAGTCGGGTCATATCTCTTCATCTCTGGCGGCCACGATGGCGGATCATATACGACCGATCTTCTACTTTTCAACCTCGGTAAGTCCGTCTCCTCCCTGGTCCTTACTGTGCCCCACCTTCTCATCTATTTCGACCTTCAACACCGCTGACTTACGGCTGCGTAGTGTCACTACAATACGAGCCCCGCCAAATTGCTGGTCGACCACCTTCTGCTCGTGGATACCATGCCGCCTGCCTCGCCGATAGCCGCCTTTTCATCTTCGGCGGATTCAATGGTATCGAGGTCTTCGACGACGTGCACGTCCTCGACCTCGCGGGCGCCGCGTATCTCCCGCAAGTCACCAGTTTCCGCATTGACGTCGAATGAGGTCTTGGTACTGTAGTCATCCATCACCATTCATTCATTCCTATCTAACCTTTTCGTTCATCGCTTTGCCCGCTCTGTTCCCTCTGCGACAAAAGACCGCACGGGAGGCGAAGTGCAGGCTTCGCGCTGGCCAGAGTCTAGAGCCCCGTTCGCACTCACTAGCGCATTCGCAACTAACTAATTTATACCCCTCCTCCGCCTCGTTGGATGATGATACTGGTACGCGTCGACGCCTAATTTTTGTTGTATCTGACCGCGCTTCTGCTCTCATCCTTACTCTCCCTAACCCCATCGCGTACACAATTATCATGTATCGTTACAACTCCCAGCCCGGTCGCCAGTGCCCGAACTTCGTGCCCATCGCCGTGTGCCAATCCGCATACAGAGTCGGTCGGCGGTGCTTTCTTCTCTCTGCGGCTGCCAGAGTTAATTGCTCCGCCCTGCAACTCAATTGTGCATACCCACGTATGTAGGCAGTCCACAAAGAACTACCATTGCCACCTCTATGATTTACCCCTTTGGCAGCTTCTCTTCTTCTCTCTCTTAGGCTGTCGCCAAGCTCGCATCTCGTCTCAGCGCGCTGATTTCTTGCGGCCGGCATCCCTTCTGGCTGTACATCTTATGTTCGCCGAAGTGCGAAGTCCCCGACATGTCCATTCACATTTGCATTCGGAAGGGACGCCATTGGCCATTGGCCATCCGCCCATCGAGGATGAGCGTAGGCGAACACGGCAGCGGTGCCTTTGCCGCATACCAGTGAAGCGCCGTGATCGAGAAGCGGCCGACCGTGGTTACTGTGGCCACGCCCTCATCCGAGGGTACGGTATCCATACCCAGGGTGGACAGCGCGTTTAAGCACGGCCCCCGAGCGCGGGACTTCCAATGTAGGACGAAGAAAATAGTCCGATACGCATTCATACAGAATTTTACTACACAGTATCCGCGTCATGGGCCGTTGCCCGAGACCGTGGCCCCCAGCGCAGCCGGATGTCCGATCTCAATGACCTCCCCAGCTGAGCACATTTTGCCATCAGTCGGGTTCAGAATCAGAGCCTTGCCTTCCCGAACTCCCCCCCACACTGAAGTGAAGCGCGCCTCAAGACCGAAACGTTGATCGCTCCCGAGCCCGAAGAGCGCACCTCGAGCTCTGCGTCTGGACGGTGGCCCATGCCTGATGTCGATCTCCACTTTACTATATACCGAATGCCAGGCCCGTCTTGGCAGGGTGCCCGTGCGGGTACATATGCGCCCATAGCCCCGCCGTAGTGGTGTGAACCCACAGTCTCAGATGGCCTGGATGCTGCACGACGACCTGCTCTGCCGAGCCCGATGAACACGGGGGCGCATCTTCAACGTTCAACTCGCGGCCGAAGGAGGCGGCGGACGGATTTGGTAAAGGGAGCGCCCGTGAGGAGCGGGGAGCCCGAGCCCCCGACTCGGAGGCGTTGCGGAGCCCAAAGAGGCTGGCTGAGCACTTTTGAGTTCAAGAGGTTGTGGGGGCGGGCCCGCCGTCCACGGTCATATGCATCTCCTGCGGCGCGGCGGCGCGGGGTTCTTGGGTTCTTTACCCATGCTTCATTGAACGTGGGCGGGGCGGAGGAGGACGGAGTGGAGTATTATTGAGCTTGAATGGGAGCGGATATTTTTGGGATACAGTACGACGGGTCGTTCCCACCGCGGCCGCGGGGAGGGAGCGTGGGGGATTGGCGGTGGGGGGGCGGGATTTTCATGATTCGTGACGGGGCGCACTGGTAAGCATGCGTGTGTTCTCGTGTGCAGGTCGCTGATACGTATGTTCCCGCCGCGGCGCGTCCGGATGTTGAAGCGTAGCTCAAGAACTTCAAGTTCTGAGCTGATGCAAGTGAAACAGCAAGAAATGTTCAACGATGCACATGCACATGGGGCTTATGGGGCAGGTTCCATGGGAAAAGACTGGAAGAGACTGACGGAAGTTTGAAAATTGTCGTCGTGACGCACTGCGATGTTGTTGGTAGGTCCATCCGACGAATACGGAACGTGTGGCCTTGGGTCGGTCATCTGTGAGCGCGCTCTGCACAGATGGCCGCACTCGCTGCTTGACAGACACTGGTACTGATCATGACAGTACAACAAGAAGGACAACAGTCCCGCACAATCCGGATGGCGTACTGAGCAGAAACAGTCAAGGCATGATGTACGATCATGGAAGTGATCTGCCCAAACAAATTGCAGGACGGAAGCAAAACGACATCCCCGTCGTGCAGTGAACAGCTGGTTAAACATGACAGGTTCACAGTCAGTTAAGGGCTGTGGGGGATGTCGAGCAGCGAGGAGCAGCACCGAGCAGCACGAGGGCGATGTTGTCCTCGAAGCTGAGCGGAGACAATAGGATAGACTGATATGGCAGAAAGGGATGGCCAGATGGACGCTGGCGAGCCCTTTCTGCCGAACGCGTGGCTGCGGCAGTTGCAGGGGAGTGGGCAGCGAAAGGCACGGCGTGATTCTGAATCAGAGCGACAGATCTCGCCTCCCACCCGCTCGTAGTGGCGCCGGTAATGACGACGACGTCGACATCGGTTCCTCCCCCTTGACAGCTTCAACACAGACGGCATTCGGTGACTAATAACTATAGGCAGTTGCTCCCAGGGGGGAAAGCTTTGATGCAAGCATTGCATTGGAGCACTATTGGAGCTTGGAGTGGGAAGAGTCCCTCGGGCTCCACAACGCTCGCCTTGCTCTTGCAGAATCGTCCCCCTCCGTCCGCCCTTCATGTCTATTTTTTGTGTCGTGAGTGCGCGTATGTCCTCCCGCACGTAGGCGAGGTCGCCACCAGTAACGAGCTGATGAGCAGACACCCGTCACTTCCCGCTAACCGAGCAAGAGACTGACGAAGCACGCAACAGACTACACGGAGGGGTCCACCCCCGGCCGGCACGCGCATGCATCACGGCGCGTTTTGCACATTCGCTACGGCTCGGAGGTGGAGTCGAGGATCATGCAATTGAACGAGAAGCGGTGCGAAAATAGCTCTCCGCCATAGCGCGCCCTAGCGTGCCATCGCAATAGAAGAGTTCTGAGCGGAGCAAGTGTGCCTGGCGTCCCCACGCAAGTCACAGTGCTTGCTTCAACCATGATGCAGGACCGCGCCCTGATAGCAATGCACGGCCGTATCCAAGGAGAAACCCCTCGGATGTTCACCACCTTCAATGGCACAACACCGCGTCGGGCCGACCCTTAAGCCTCCATAAGCAGGGGACGGGTTATGCAAGCGGAGGAGGCGTTTTCCTGCTGTCTGTCCAGCCGGACAATATAGGATGGGATGCCGAGGCACGGCAGGAGAGAGATTGCCGTGGCGACGGCGCGGTGTGGAGGGGGCTCTTGGATAACGGATCGGGCGGGCGTTGGTAGGGTGACTAGATCTGTCCAAGGCCTCTCTGATCAGGCGAGCTGAGAGCGGTGGACGCCTTCCTTAGTCGGACCAATCGCCGGGGCACGGGGCAGCGTCTAGGACCAACCTCCGTGCAAGACCCGGTATATAACCCCCTGGGCTTGGCCCGTCGCTCAGCATCCCTCTTTCCTTCCCGCTCTTGTCTCTGTCTGCTCGAGCTGTCGCTCGCTCTCCTTCAGGCCGGTGCCTACTGTACACACTCACGCGACCCGGGGTCGTTTCGCTTTCTTTGCGCTTACAAAGCACCCTTTCACTCCTTCGAACACACCGGTCGGCGTTCTCAATAAATTCAAGCATCATGTACGCCAAGGCGATCCTCTTTGCTCTCCTTTCCCTCTCCCTCTCCGCATCCGCCGTGCCCGCCAAGGACAACAAGGGCGCAAGTGCCGAGACCTGCGTAAGTCGCCAACACTAAGCCTGGTCGGCTGAGTTCTCACGCTCACCGGCATCGTCCCTTGCTGGCGCCCGCAGGACGCTTCAGCCAAGACAGTAACCGTCACCCAGACGGTCGCTGCCGCCTCCACAAGCGTCCCCGCATCCAGTGGTTCGGGCAAGACTGGCTCCCAGAGTGGAAACAAGGGTGGAAACAACGGTGTGTGCTTATTCTCCCCATTCATGAGGAGTGAAGTCCAGGATCTAACAAACCTGTGCTTTTCAGCTGGTAGCGGTAAAGCCGCTGCGACGACCTCGTCTGCTGCCGCTGCCGCAACCGGCAAGAGTGGCAACAACGCCGCGAGCGGCGTAAACGCCAACGCCCAGACGTCGTTGACGCTCGACCCCTCCAATGTCTTCACGGCATTCGCGTCCGACGGCAACGCGAACGCGACCGCCGGCCAGGAGCCCTCGATCACGTCGACGAACAACTTCATCAACTTCTGCCTCGAGTTCCCCGACAAGCAGAAGACGAACGGGCAGCAGGTCATCGATGGCTCCTGCAACCAAACCCCGATGGGTGTGATCGCCGCACAGGCCAAGATGCCCTCGTCCAAGTTCGTGTTCCCCGCAAACGGCGGCTCCGTTGCCGCGAACAAGGACTTCACCATCCAGATGGCGATCAACAACCTCGAGACGGGCCACTTTACGAACCCGTCGACGACGTTCCACATGGCACCTCAAGTCGTCAACGACGCCGGGCTCATTAAGGGCCACTCGCACGTCGTCATTGAGCAGCTCAGCAGCCTAACCCAGACCACCGTCACCGACCCGACCAAGTTCGTGTTCTTCAAGGGTCTCAACAGCGTCGCCGCGAACGGCATCCTTACCGCTGACGTCACGGGCGGTCTCCCTGCTGGCACCTACCGCCTCGCGTCCATCAACTCTGCCGCGAACCATCAGCCTGCGCTCGTCGCCGTCGCACAGCGCGGTGCGCTCGACGACATGGTCTACGTGAGTTTGCTCCTAACCCCTTCTGCATCTTGCGCACAGTTCGCTGACCGGGGTTGATACTAGTTCACTGTCACGGACAACGGCAAGGGGGTTAACAACGCTGCCGCTGTTTCCACCTCTGCCGCCGCCTCCGCTTCCTCGTCCACGAAGAAGAAGAACAGCAACAAGGGCGGTCGGTTCACGGGCAAGAACCGCGCCCACTTCTAAGCTGGCTGCGGTTTGAGTTCTCGTATCCCCTTTCGCCTGCTGTGTTGATATCCTTATCCGTTCCTGCGTCTCCGTCACGCTTTCCTCTCAGCTAATCGTTCCTGCATGCATGCCTGAAGTCACTTGCGCTCGCCCCCGGTATCCTTGCCCTTTCTCTTCACACATTTCCCTTGTTTTTTTTTTACGGACTCGGACCTGGTGTGGTGGCAGTGACCCCTCCACGACGCGCTTGAAGCGAGGCGATTGCGCTAGATCGCACACCTTGTAGCAGAGCAATAACACAGAGCATGTTGGAAAACCCAAAGAACCTGGCGTGTGTGCGCGTGCTGAGTGAGGCGTCGTCGCGTCGTCCATCATAAGGTGACAGTTGTATTCCGGTTGCTGTAGAGTCGCTATTCGGAGAGATAGCAACCGACAGGCGACTGCTGGATGGGAAGTGTTCTTGGGAATGTGTGTTGGAGAAGCCCGAGTTTTCGCCGGCGCGTCTGCATGATGTGATCCTGCGAGACCGGCGCCGCTCGCTTTCGACTCGCCGGGCAGTCTTCCTTCCGATGTCCGGCGCAACTACTACTCGCTACTGCTGAACATGCACACCGTCACGAAGGCGGGCTTGTGAGAGAGTTAATGTCGCCGAGCTGGACTCGAAGATGGGGATAAAGTCGGAGGCCGACGCATGATGCAGCCGTGTTCATTTGAAAATCCTGGAGATCATTGAACAATCGCTGGGTCGCGCCCCGTCTCCATGTCAAGTTCACATGCGGACCGCGGGAACAAGCCAATCGCCACACTGGACTTATATCGTGCGCGAGGTCTTCACGCCAGAGCGCGCTGATACGGAAAATACGGAGGCGACCAGTAACCAAAGGCTTCGTAATGACCGCCTACTAAGTAGGACATCTTAGTCTCGGCCCGACTACCGGACCCCTACGGTCGTCGCGCACGGCGCGCGCACCTGGAGTATGTAAATCTGGGCCAGACTGCGCAGCGGGGCGACCGACTAACCACCCGCCGCCGGTGCGGTGAAGTTAACGTTACGGAAAGCCTAACTTGGACGGAGTGTACGCACCACCAGCACTGCCGTACAGCAAGGGTCCAGACTTCGACAGCTCTATTTTGGGCGGGGCGGGATCGACACGACAGGGTCGCCTGCGGAGGGTGGAGTGGGGGCAAGGGAAGACACATACTGTTCACGTTAGCAACTTACCCCGCAATGCCATGTAGAAGATCGTCAAGGGGGGATGGACAGGGCGGAGCCGTCGCGCGTGGTAGCGGCAACGGACGGACAGGAATAGATCGAGAGAGTGACCGTCGCGACGACGGCGTCGCACGCTCGTCCATCTCTGCGAGAAGCCAGCGGAAGCGGGAACTCCGCCTTGCGCAAGCTACCTTGGGTGCGTTACGTACTCACTCTGCGTGGATGTCTTCTCCGCTCTCTTAATTACGGCTTCGCAACGTATTCTATTCTCAGCCAAAACTACACCAGTGAGTCAACGCTATGCCGCCACCAATGTCGGCCGGATGCTTCGCACGGGATCGGCATGAAATGATGGCATAGGACTTACACCTGTTTATTCAAGACCGTTTTTATATGTTGTGTGCTCTTCCAGAGTCTCCAGTATAGAATGCCCTTCAGTTTGCGGGGGCGCGTTTCACGTCCTCCAGCAGATATCAATATCAAAGCCGTGAAGGGTACTTAGATCGAGATCGAAAGGGTCATTAGCAGCATCCTTATTATGTGAGTCCCCAGACTACTCACAGTGGATGTGGTCTTTGCTCAGAATTCGAACGGTTGCCCACTTTCTTCTGCGACCTTGAGCGCCTTGAGTCACGGCCCGCGCTCGTAGCTGCTATGGTGGTGAGAAGGGAAAAAGAGCTGTCCACTACCTACGGATGAAACCTACGGGTGTGTGAGGTGAACGACCAGTACTAGGGAGACAATAATTGGGAGGAAACATCATCAACGGCTCTCGATAATGTGTAGTTGATCCATTTGGGCCAATGACATTCATGACGGCGTCCATGACCTCCAGCACCCATCCCAGCGCGGGGTTCACGCCCATTCGTACCCTAGTTCCTTTTACCGTTAGATAACTGAATGACAGTATATCCACTCGCAGCGTACACCTCGACGCCGTTACAAGGACCCGGGCAACTTCAGGACATCGGGTCAGGACCCCCGCACATCCTGCTCTGAGACCCTGAAGTGGGAAGAAGACAAAAGCGTCCCTCGGCATACACTGATGCCATCGCCTAGGAGTGCAAGAAAGTGGTCAGCTTTCTTTCAGTCCGATAGGCTGGTGAAGCGACGACCCTTGTCCATGCGACAGTCTGTTCAACGGTCCCAATGCCAGGCACGTTTTTGACGATCCTGCTTGGGGACCGCTCGATGTGTCCCCCGAAATCAGAAGGCACCATCTACAAACGCAGGTAGCTGGTAATACTTAATTGCGTGGTCAGCACATGGACGTGTCGCACGTTTGTGCGAACACACAAGAAGGGCGAAGAAGCCTTCCATCGGCTAATTCGCTTATTTTACAGTACGTGCAATAGATTATTCATGCTCGGATACGCACGCTGTCCTGGACCGAAGTGCCATGGCACGTACGACACTGCACCGGGCACCTTGGGAAGAGATACAAGGGCTCTATGCTTTCGAACACATTCATGCTTCTCAGAGAGATATGAAAAAGCGACTGACGTTGTGCGCCACACACGAAGATGGAGCATTTGCAGGCATCGCATGCCATATCAAAAAAAATGAGTGTCGACGACACAGACAAATGGCAAGTTTAAGTCCGGTAAGGAGTGCCCCGACAACAGCAACGTCCCCAAATACTGCAACAACGATGTAAGCAAATGCCCAAGAAATGCCAACAACGCGCGTGGAAACTCACCACAACGAGGGTATCATACTGAGCAATGTTCTAATCGTTGCCCAAACACGTGACAGGCAAGCTCGTCAGCCTCTCGAACACCTGGCCCTGGAGGCCCGCATCGACATCGAGCTTGCTAGACGAGCTGATCACCGACACGCTCGCGTAGCACCCCTGGCTGACGACGTCGCTCTCGCTCGGGAGGTGCGACGAGCCGCACGTCGTGAAGTCCGTCTCGAAGATGTTCCACACGAGCCGCGAAAACACCCACTTGTAGCTCGCCGCGCTCGGGCAGCTGTCGATCGCCGCGTAGTTCACGTTCACGATCACGCCGTCGGGCAGGAGCGGGCCCGGGGTCGACGTGATCGCCTTGACGAAGTCGGCGGTGAGCTCGGAGTAGATCTGCGCGGCGACCGTCGACGCCCCCGTGGGGTCCGACTCGAGCGTTGTGTACGAGACCTGGGAGCCGGTCGTGCCGGAGAAGGCGGCAGCAGGGACGCCATCACGAGCGGCCTCGCATGCAGCGCCACTGTTCACGGCGATAGTAATCGAGGAACTCAGCAAAGGGTGGGGTGACTACAGCGGTGGAAGACGAAACGTACACAGTGCCAGAAAACAGGACAACAAGGCCGAGGTTTGTGCCGATGTTCGGTCCACTGACGAGGAACTCTGGCTTGGCGCCATTGAAGAGCTGGGGCGCGAGGGTTTGAATCCCGAACCTGGCGGCATCGACCCTTCACCATATGGGTTAGCCAGTAGTAGCAACGGATTACGGCAAAACAACGTACGGATATCCGTTGACATAGTTCAGATACGCTGGATGTATGCGCAGACGCGATCAGGGAGATACCCGCGATGGAGCAGAAGTGGCTCACGGTTTGAAGCGTTGAAACCGGTTGCTGGTGAGCCGGTAGGACAGGTATCGAACTCACAAGGCTCCGTCAAGGTAGTAGGTGTCTTGGACAGGGAGCTTTTGCCGGACTGGTTCAAGGCAGGCGCTGAGAGAATGACCTGTGAATTAGCGTTAGAAATAATGACGCGTGCAAAAGCGGACTAGGAAGACAGAGAGTGCACGCTGGAGACGAGCGAGCGAGGTGGCTGATGAGACGCCATACACGTCGGCTGTCGTCTACATCGGGAGACCTCCCCTGACGTTGGATAGCGCAAGTGCAGAAACGCAGCCATTCGAGGGAGAGAGCTGTGGTACGCTACTAAGAATGCCCTGAACACCACCATCGCACCCTCCGATCATGTTGATTCGCTCCCTTGTGCCTAAACCCGCACACTCCCAGCTCATCTTACTCTTCCCTGACACTCTCGAAATGAAGAAAACTCACATCGTGGCCCGCGCTCGTGAGGGTATCAAACTGCTGGCGAATCTGTGCAGTGGCCCATCCGTCATCGTTGGAAATGACAATCTTCGTCGCCGCAACGTATGCGGTGAGAAGAGAGAGGGTGACGGCGAGGGAGCGCATAGATATGGAGGGGCGAAGGCGTGCGCACGACGCGCTTGAGAAAGGGGTAGCCGGGAAGGGGTGGGCGACGGAAGGAGGCCTTGGGAGGCATCGTGGGTGGGACAATATTTATATAACAACGGCGAAGAGAATCCTCCGCGCGACGCAGGGTGTCTGTGGCGTCGAGAAGGTGGGTGATCTCGGGGCTCGCTCGAGCGAGACACGTTTGCTGGTGGTGCACATGGCGGCAGGGATGACAGAAAGCCTTCGTCGGCACTGTGGTCCTTTTTTGCTCTCGGTTCAAACCTTGGGCCGGGTTGCTGACCTCGGCTGTGTGGGAGTGGAGAGGATGAGCATGGGAGCAGCGAAGCGCCCCAGACGCAAAGTCATGTTCGGGAGGACAGGTCTGGGAGGGACAAATGGCAGACCTGACAGCTTGAGAGGAGAGGATGAGCCAGCCACGCAGCGAGATGGTCCCTATCCAGAGTGTTCACGGGAGCTGAGCGTATGGGATCGAGAAGGGAAGAGAGCACGTCGACGAGCGGAGCATGAGCATGTGGCCCGTATCGTCGTCGTTTGATCCTGCGTGATCCCGCCGATCCCCCGACGATCCCATCGGGCCCCTCCAACCAGCGTCTATCTCCCTCCGTGCTACAGAGATTAGATAGGATGCCGGTCCAGCGATTAAGAAAAGAAGAGCATCATCTTTGACTCGACAAAATCACTCTCATCTTCCGTCCACTATCCACCATCCCCTCTCTTCTTCACCCGTATCCCCCATAGGCATGGCAGTTACTAAAACTAACAACGGTGTCTCCCCCACCCTCCAAAATGGGGTGGTCAAACCCACTCAGCCTGCCGAGCTCGATGTACGTCCTCATCCCCATGCGCAAAATCCTCACTTCTCCCTCATTTGTTTATCTCTCACTTTATTCAGGCATCCAAGGTCGTCGTAAATCTGGCTGCACAGCTCAAGCCCATTCCCCCCGCGTCTGATTTGGTGTTCGGGCAGGTAAGTCCGCCTTTCACGGTGGCGTACAAGTCCTCGGGCAATGGCGTGCAGAACATGGGCCTCATAGAGCTTCCATACGCATGAATGGATGAGTGAGCAGATTCGAATGGAGCGTGCCCATGTTGATATCCAAATGCTCCTCAATATTTCTCCGAGCATGGCACACGGCCTCTAGTTCCATCCGTCGCTGACAATGTCCCCAGGTTATGACAGACCACATGATGGTCGTTCACTTCGATCCAGTACATGGATGGTCCGCGCCTGAAATCAAGCCTTACGGGCCCCTGGCTATCGACCCTGCGAGCTCATGTCTGCAATACGCCACGAATGTCTTCGAGGGGATGAAGGTGCGTTTGTGAACCACATCGCGCTTGGAGTCCAAAGGTACCCTCAGCGCTCGCCGATGTCCTGAGGCTCTCATCCACAGAGAGCCAGACGGCAAGCACGGTGAGTGTGGACATGGGGGAGAAATGGATCGAAGGTCCGGTCCATTTCAGCGGCCACACTGGTCTTCTCGAGCGTTTCCACCACCACAATTCCATTGCATGTCTCGTCTAACATGTTTCACAGGCATACGCGGGACCCGATGGCAAGCCCCGCCTCTTTCGTCCAGACCTGAACATGAAACGCATGGAAACCTCTGCGGGACGCGTCGCACTACCCGCCTTCGACACGAACGAGCTGCTGAAGCTCATCCAGAAGCTCGTCACCATCGACGCGCGCTGGATCCCCACCGTCGAGGGCCACAGCCTCTACATTCGCCCGACCATCATCGGCACCCGCGATTGTGCGTCCCCCCCCATTCCGTCTTCTCCTTCAGACTCACCTGACAACTTCCAACAGCCCTGGGAGTCGCAGCATCCGACCGCGCCACATTGTACATCATCCTCTGCCCGACAGGCCCCTTCTTCCGCACGGGCGCGCGCCCCATCTCGCTGCTCGCCGTCGACGAGCACGTCCGCTCGTGGCCTGGGGGCACCGGTGCATACAAGCTCGCACTGAACTACGCCCCGACGTTCCGCCCACAGCAACAGGCCGCGAAGCTCGGCTACGACCAGTGCCTCTGGCTCCTCGGCGACCGCATCACCGAGGCCGGCGCCATGAACTTCTTCGCGGTCGTCCAGCGCGACGACGGTGGTGAGTCCCCTCCGCGGGTTTCGTGGTTGTGGTGGTTTGAGCAGGAAGTACATGCTGATTGTGAGGGCGAACAGAGCTGGATGTCGTCACGCCGCCGCTGGACGGGACGATCCTACCCGGGATCACACGCGCATCGACGCTTGAGCTCGTGGCGGCGCACCCATCCCACACGACTCTGCCTGGGCTCTCGCCTGACGTCCGTCTCCATGCGGTCGAGCGCGAGCTGACGCTCCCGCAGCTCTCTGCATGGGCCAAGGAGGACCGCCTGCTCGAGGCGTTCACGGTCGGCACCGCCGTTGTCGTCGCTGCGGTAGGGCGTATCGGGCACAACGGCACGGATATCGTCCTGCCGCCACACGAGGGTGCGCTCGGGCCCGTCGCAAGGGGCTTGTATGAACGAATCACGGGGATCCAGGAGGGGCGGTTCGAGTGGGAGGGCTGGTCGGTGTCTTGCGCATAGACACGAGTGCACGAGACAACGACGGTAGCTGGTGGAACTCGGATCTACATGGACAGGGAGCGGCGGAAATTTAGAATATAGTCTTCTCTGCGCGTAAGTAATGTAATGCACAATGTACGTCTGTATACCTGGTGATACACTTGGATATCCTCTGTGCACTGTCGGGGTACCGGGTCCGTAGGGTATGATGAGTATTATAGATGGAGCCTGAGGCCCGAGGCCTGAGTGCTGAGTGCCGAGATCCGAGAGCAGGCGCAAAGCGTCACTCGTCCGCGTCGTCCGCGGCCCCCGCCGCCTTGCGCTCCAGCTTCTTCGCGCCTCTGCCCAGCCGGTAGCGCGCGTTGACCTCCTCGGGCGTCGGCATCCGCTTCCTCTGCAGCAGCGGCACGTACGTTCCCGCGCGCTTCACCATCCCCCCGCCCAGTGGCACGCTCATCATCGCTCCTGGGGGGAGGAGCTTGACCCCCGGAGCCCCGATGGGGAAGTACTGCTGGGGAGGCGTGTGGTGCGCCTCCGCGGCCTTGAGAAAGTGCGAATCGAGTGCGGCGGTGATCGTCGCGCGCTCGTGCGCGCAGACCATGCCCCGCAGGGGGCTCTTCGCAGAGTCCCCGCCCTTGTTCGACGAGCGGTCGATGCGCCAATCGAGCGCGTCCTCGTCGTAGCCGCACTCCCACAGCATCAGAGGGAGCGGGTCGGCGATCTGGTAGTCGGGCTTGCCCGAGATGAACGGCGGTGGTTCCTCGCCATCCCGGAAGGCGGGGAGGGGTCGCGCGGGGTCGGCGTTGAGGAGCGCGCTCATGATCGAGGGCTTCTCGAGGCCCGAGCCGACGAGGAAGAGGATGGCCATGATGTGGCGCACCATGTTGTACAGGAACGCGTTCCCGCGGAGGTTGAACACGCACAGATCCCCGTCGGCGTCATCGTCCGCGCGGTCGATGGACGCGTGCAGAATGCGGCGCGAGAATACGATGAGCTGCTTGCTTGCGTCGACCTTGCAGAGATTGCGGAAGTCGTGCTCGCCGAGCAGGCGCGCGGACGCGTCGCGCATCGCGTCGAGGTCGAGCCCGGCCGCGGAGAAGAAGTACTTGTAGTGCCGCCAGCGGCAGCTGAAGCGTGCCGAGAAGTCGTCCGCGACGGGAGACCAGGCGAGCACGCGGATCGTGGGGGGCAGGATGTGGTTCAGCGCGAAGACGTACGGGAACTCGAGCGCGGCTTGTGGGGGCGCAGTCTGCGTCGACATCGACCCGTTCGTGGGCTCGTCGTCGAAGTCGCCCATCAGCCCGAAGTCACCTTCGAGCCCTGGGCCCTCTGTACTGTCGGAGGCGGGAGTCGCGCTTTCGGGATCGGGTCCTTGAGTTTCCTCCGCCTCCGCTGCTGCTTCCGTTTTCTCGCCCAAGTTACTCCGCACCCAGAGGCTCACCACCTGTCCTCCCGCACTCACACCCTTATCCGTCCTCCCGCAGCGCTGCCACCCGCAAGCATCCAGCCCTCCTGCACGGTCGACCAGCTTCGTATGGACAAGCGCGTCAAAAAGGACGCCTTCGACCGTTGGAAGCGCGGGGTCGCGCTGGAACTCCATCCCGCCGTAGTGGATTCCATTGTACGTGAACTTGAGCGCGATCTTGCGCTTCGGATACGCGCTGAAGTCGAACGGCTTTCCATGAGGATGCTGCTGAGGCCGGGGATGGTCATGGTGGGGGTCGAGGTGCTGGAGGCGGGCGATCAGCTCCTCGCGCGACCAGTTTTTGTAGGGTTCCATTCTCGTGAATCTTGCATAAGGTCGTAAGAGACGGTAGCTGAAGCCACCTAGCATGCAATGGCTGGATACGTACTGCGCTCCTATAATGCTTGGGTTAGTTGGAGGAAAGGTGGACTGGAAGCTTGCGTATGAACTTTCATAGCGCTTCAGAGTGCATGCAGTGTGGCTAGATGAGACATGAAAGCAGGTAACTCACCGGAGCGACACACCGTTAGTACACCAGGACTACGACCAGGCTATTACTCTGTCCAGGGTGGCCACCGAGAGGATGATGAATGAGGGAGGAGGAGAAAGAGAAGGAGGATGCCGAGGACAGAGCACACGTACGGAACGTACATTCTGCGGTGGCAAGCGCCGGTAAGCATGTGAGCGCTTTTAGATCTACTTATCTCGACATTTCAAACTGATATGGGCGAGATATTGGGATTGCGATCCCAGAGAATTTTGGAATCTCGAGAACTTAGCAAGCATAAGTATACGGTCGAGGGGATTTGGATCCGTACTTACTTTCTAGGAATTCTCTGATATCGATCTTCCGGTGCTACTCGCCGTCAACCACCAAGGTCTTAGACTGACGTGCTATGTGAAAAACGCGAGAACTCAGGGAATCGATCCTCAAACGGCTCATGTCCGTGACCTCACCTCCTCCGCACAGTCTACGCGAGAACGACGGAAATGAGGACCTCAAGGACTGAGCGCGATGCAGGGCGGCAACCCAGGATGGATCGCTCTTCCACCCGACTTGTCCTCGACAACGTCGTCGGCAAAATCCGGCTGCTCCAGCACCACGAGCCGCAGCGCGCAAATGAGGCGGTGCATGCCCTACTTCTTTGTGTTGCCACTGAAGCACAATATTTGGCACCCTCGCGGCGCCCATAGGATATCATGATAATAGGATAATGCACGCCTCGTCTGGGTGCTGCCAACTCTTTCTCCTCTTCCGCTCAGACGATGAGTGCGATGAGCACATCCTTCGGCGACGCAACGAGCCGCCATCTCAACGTCCCGGCCGCAAGCGGCGGTGGCGGCGAGCCGGAACAGGCGTCCCGATCGCCCGAAGCGCGTAAGTCGCCAACTCTCCGCCGCAATTTGGCTCCGAGCCTGTGTGGCGGGCGGCGCGGCGCGGGACTGCAGCATTGACGCGTTCGCCTTCTCCCGCAGCGAGGATAAGAACCGCCGATCTCCCCGATGTCGACGAGTTTCCTCCGCACGACGACGACAACGACGTGCTCATGGTCGACGCATCCCAAGGTGCCCTCTTTGACTCTATGGCGTTCACACACGCTGACGGACATGGCTGGGACACGCCACACTGCTTATGCAAGACTCCGTCGAGGAGCTCCCCCCGGCTGGTCTCTTTGATCACCTGCAGGTGTGTATATGCGTCCGTTTCGTCATCCACGCGCGGTTTTGCTGATGACGGTGCCGAATAGGCCTTCCCGGGCGATGGGCTTCCTATGCCAGACCGCCCCCTCATAGCGCCCCTTGCGCCTATGCTTGTCCTCCGCGAGGAGTACGAGAACGGGTCTCAGTTCTTCGTGAAACAGATCGACTGGCTCATGAACCAGGGCTGGATAGGCGTCCGCCGCGCCCGCGGAGACGGTCCGTGTTCTTTTCTGACATCGTCACATCTCCAACTTGCGTGGCTTGCATGCGGCACGACGCTAATATTGACTCGTACGTGCCAGGCGACTGCTTTTATCGGGGTAAGTACGGCAACACGCATGAGTGCGAGGAGCACTGGGGACGAGAAGGCTGAACTGGTATTCGCTCCGCAGCGCTCGCGTTCGCGTACGTCGAGAACATCCTGAACTCATCTGACAACATGCTCGCCGCGTCGAGCGCCCTGTCCGTCCTCGAGGCGACAGTCCCGCAGCTCGAGAACGTGGGCTTCCAGCGGCTGGTGTTCGAAGACTTCTACGATTGCTTGGCCGGGCTGATCAACCAGATCATCAACCCGGTGAACAACCGTCTGTTGACGATAGACCTCCTTCTCGAAGCATTCAACAGCCCCGAAGGTGAGCGCGACTTCGGTACCTGTCCAGCCGCAGTCACGGGGGCGCTCACGATTACCCATCTTATGGCAGTCTCCAACTCTATCGTTGTGTTCCTGCGCCTGCTGACGTCGGCCGAAATCAAGACGAACCCGGATTATGCCGCGTTCCTCCTCCATCCTGAGACTGGAGAGCAAATGGATCCAGAAGGCTTCTGCAACAACTTTGTGGAGGCCGTAGGAAAGGAAGCAGGTTGGTCTCCGTGCATCTCGTCGTTTCTCAGGCCAGTGGCATCCGAACCCTCTTTGCGGATGCTGCTTCTGGGCCATGCACCCTCCATGTGGCCGTCCGCAGGTCGCGAAGGACCGTTGCTGTCCAACGCGAGAGAAATTTCGGACGGTGGCATGATGTCATGTGCTGCACGTGCAAACTCTCTGCCTCATTTGTGGGCTGCGTCGCACAATCGCACTGATTGCGTTCAGGGCGGATGGCTGAAGTTACGTCCTAAAACGCTTCTGAATACACTCGCGTCTCTGCCTTGTGAGCTCAGGGATCTGCGGAGGATTATGTTCTCACCCTTTATCGTTGGTTGCATATGCCACGAACATGCTCCTTTTCTCCTTCTAAAATCACGCAGTGTCGCGGTGATAAAGTGCACGCGCTATAGGCCACACTTGAAACAGGAATTGTGATCTGTTGTCCTGCATGCAATGATATTTAAATCATTATACATCATATGCATCACTCTGGCGACTGGGAACATGAATAGCGTACTTATCGTTTAATACCACCGCAGATCATGTGCAAATGAATGCGCTCGCCACCGCGCTCAAGGTAAACGTGAACGTCGCGTACCTCGATGGCCACGACCAGCATGGCCAAGTTTCATTCGTCCCATTCCAGAACGCACCATTCACTGTCATTGAGCCGGTGAATCTTCTATACAGGTGCGCGGGGACGTTTTCGCCAGGTCCATAGGCCCTCCTGCTGACTGCTTCCCCTCCCTCCTATCAGACCGGGCCACTACGATATCCTGGACCGGAGGGACGCGGATCCTTTGCCGCCCCTGCTTGTATGAACAACAATCTGATGGTGGGGGGCGTCTTCCCTCGCGCGCCCGGACCTGCAACGTACCGCGCTATCAATATGCCTCTATATCTTCCCTCATCGAAGCTGTTCGCCGCACGGCCCCAAACCAGAACGAGAATGCTGCCCCGGAGATGCTCGCGCGGCATAATGTGTATTAGTCCTGTTGTGTACGGTAGTGTGTCGCCATTGGCCTGTATCAGTACTGCGGCGTGCAGGCTTGTAATCCCGCGCTCTAAATCGATACCAGATGACCTGTTGGGGACTGATTTGCCCAGGAATGAACCTAGCTTCGAAGAGCCGCTCCGAGGCTTAGCCGTGGGCTTGGGCCGTGTGCCGCTGAGCGGCTGCAGGTGGCACCTCGGGGCTGAGCCTTGTATGGTCCGTTGCGGTGCTGGCACTAGAGCAGTGGGGCGCAGATGGTGGTTGCCCTTGGTAAGTGCTGTGGCCGTGGCTTCCTCGGGGTGTGTGGTGGTGGGAGAGGAGGGGCCCAGAGGGAGTCGGTGGAGGAAGGAGGGGCTCGGGGACCGGGGAGAGCAACAGAGAAGCGATGGCAGACGCAGACCGAGTGACGGGGCCCGGGCGTGCGGCGGTGACCGTGCGGGGAGCGATTGGCGGGGTCACAGTCACGCAACGCGACCCTGTCACGGAGCGCTGGTCCGTGCGGGTGCTCACGTGTGTGGCTGTCACAGGGGCTTAGGTAAGGTGGCAGGGTGTTTAACTCTGATTCTCACAGCGCAGCCTGCGCCCCCACCAGGCAGAGCCCTCTCACCAGCCAGCCTGAGCGAGCTGCACCAGCCATTTTCCTCTGCCTATACGCCTGCGCCTAGCGCTGCCCTCGACTGTTCCCCGCCCAAGCCCAGCACCACACCCACCACCCGCCCCGTCCCCCGTCCTCAACCAATTCGAGGTGTGTATAGGGGCCCTTTCTGCCTTATCTGATGCCCCCGCGCGATCGATGCGAGCTCGCTGTCGGCGTCGTCGACGCGCTGTCCTCGCGGGGCGGCGCGTCGCGCCCAGACGCGTGCCCCAAGGGCGCGTCGCGACCGGGTGCGCCGGGTCGCCACGCTTCCTCCTTGTTCCGCAACGTGTTGGACGAGCTGCTGACGATGTTTGTGATGTTGCAGATGCCCAAGGAGACCACCAAGCACACCAAGGTCCGTATATGCTCGCCACACACCCCCATACGCCTCCCTACGCCCCTGCCCGCCCTCGTGGCGGTTCTTGCTTGTGTTTGGCGGTGCTGACGAGTTCTTTGCATAGCGCAAGGCCGCTGAGAAGGCGGAGAAGGCGCCGAAGGCAAAGGGGAAGAAGGACCCCAAGGCACCCAAGCGCGCCCTGTCCGCATACATGTTTTTCAGCCAGGACTGGCGCGAGAGGATCAAAGCTGAGAACCCCGACGCCGGTTTCGGTGAGCTTGCAGTCGTCTGCGTCAGTCGCGACGGTGACGGAGGCTAACGACACGCGTCTAACAGGTGAAATCGGCAAGCTCCTCGGAGCTAAGTGGAAGGAGCTGGACGAGGAGGAGAAGAAGGTGAGTCCCGTCCTCGCTGCTCGTCGCGCATGTATCCTCTGTTCGTAGGATGTCGTGGGGCTTGTAAACAAACTGGGTTCACGTGCTCCAACTTGAATCGTGGATATATGCGCTACTGAGGGAGCAGTCATCAGTTGGTGTGGATTTGGTACTAATATGGTATAACTCATAGCCTTACCTCGACCAAGCGGCGGCTGACAAGGCGCGCGCCGAGCAAGAAAAGAACGAGTATGATGTGCGTACCCTCTAAAACCTCGTCTCATCGTTGTTGGCTCACGACGTCAAACGTGTAGGGCAAGAAGGGCGACAGTGCCGGCAGCGGCGACGGCGACGATGACGACGAGTGAAGTGTTGCATCGGCTGCATGTCGTCTTTTCTCGTACTCTCTCTCCTGTATGGCTGCTAGATATTGTCGTGAGTTTCTTGTTGCTGCCCCTCGTATAGTATCAAAACTCCGTAGGACATTCCTTCCCCCCTCCGTATGTGATTTGTCCCGTCTGTTGTCGCTTAGCTACGTACGTCTCGGGACGCGTGTGCACGTCGCGTCCGTTGTACACTGAACGACGTCCTGTAATACTAGACGATGATGATGTACTTGTTCGTTCGTACGCTCGATTCAAATTATAATTTATCTGCATTTCGGATCTTACCCATCTGAACCGCCATCTTTTCAAGTCTTTGCAACGGATGAGCAAGAGTTTGTTTATGGAGAACTGGAGGAGTATCACAGGGTACATATCAAGGTAATATACCTTCCATTACGGTAAAGAATGCTGTGAAAAAAGTCTGAATACCCTTATAATCCTTTGTCATGGCTACTGTAAA